>JAVSCE010011429.1:0-118872 GCA_032199065.1 Smutsia gigantea
TTTAACCCAATACGTGCAAAATATTTCAGAATATACTCGAAATTAAGTTACAAAATGTTTTCCTTTTTTTAATCTTTAAAATCTGGTGTATATTTTATATGAGCTATCACATTTCATAGTCGAAAATAGCAAGTGGCTACTACATCTGACAGCACAGGTGGAGACTACCCTCTCATTTTATGGGAGAAAACAGACGCCAAGAAGTGAGATGGGAGCATAGGGATAAAGCTAGATAGTCAGATTCCCACCCATGGGACTCATTTATCAGCTTTTTTGTTTTTATTTTCAAGTTGAAACTGGAAAGCTTTCTGACATCTTAAAAGTTCAAATATTTCAAATTACCTGGGGTTTTTTGTTAAGTTTTTTTTAAACCATCATTTAATGAAGTAGCTTAGGATATGGTAGGCCCCAAATAGGTTATTACTCCTATTTTCTAGCTGAGAAAAATAGGCATAGAAAGAATAAAATATTCAAAACCACATGGTATGGTAGAGGTGAGACTCCAACTCAGGTATTTCTTACTTTAAAGCTCATAGCCTATGCTCTGTCCAGCATTGCCAAGCAACTGACATAATAAAAACATCACTAACCATCTGAGATCCTGGTGGGGCTGAGAAGCTTTGATTCTAATATCTAAAACATGCATGTTTTACATATTGTACATATTAACACAATCACCCTCTTTACCTGGAAAGTTCTTCTTTATTATGTAGATCCTACTTACCTCTTCAGGGCCAGACCCAGCTCACTGACTCCCTTTTCTGTGTGGTCTTACTGATTTCCTCTTCACCCAGTTCCAGGCTCTGAACCCAATTCAATAAACTTACTCTATACCAGACTGAGCTTGACATTAGAGATAGAAAGATGTATAAGGCCCACTCCCTGTGTGTAGAGGGACATCCCATGGAAGTTCATATGTAATCTTTTATGACATTTTCCACTTCATGTTTTTGCCACTGAAGTGTAATCTGTTTAAACTCCTCAAGCAGGGATTATGACTAAAACATGCCTGTGACCCCCAGAGATCTTAACAAAGAGCTTCTCTTTGCACATGTCTATAAAATGAATGAATATTTTTCAGATGGTCACAGTATTCATATCTGAAGATTAGGTCATCAAAAATTTAAGACACTATGAAAAAGAGGAAACTAAATGAATAAAGCCTAAAATTACAAAAGAAAGCAATCTGAACATGAATCAGCTCTGGATTTCACCCTGATGCAGTAGCCTATAATTTGGGAGATCTTAAAAGTGTCAGTGTTCCCAGGAGGAAAGTTCTATTCCATAAAACTTATACCCAGAACAAATTTCTAGCAAACTTATGAGCAGAAGCAATCACCATATATGATGATTTTCTTACTTCATAGTTTTTGTTTTTGGTTTTATTGAGATATAATTAGCAAAACTGTAAGATATTTAATGTGTACATTGTGATTTGAATATACATGGAAAACTATTCCCCCCATTGAGTGAATTACACATATGTCATCTCACATATTTACCCTTTTCTCTCTCAATGAGAATGTTTACATTCAACTCTCTCTTAGCAAATTTCAATTATACACTACCATGTTATCAACTATAGTCACCATGTTTACATTAGAGCCTCAGACCTTATCATCTTATAGTTGAAAGTCTATATCCTTTTACCAACCTCTCCCTATTTCCTGCTCACCCCAGTCCCTAGCAATCACTTTTCTATTCCGTTTCTATGATTTTGACTTTTTTTCTTTTACTGTACATATAAGTGATACCGTGTAGTATTTGTATTCCTCTGTCTGGCTTATTTCATTTAGCATAATGCCCTCACTACCCATGCATGTTGTAGCAAAAGGCAGAATTTCCTTCTTCCTCATGGCTGAACAATAGTCCATTGTATATGTATACCACCCCCTTTATCCATTTATTCATTGACAGACACTTAGGTTGTTTCCATACTTAGGCAATTGTGAATAATACTGCAGTGAACATGTACAGATATCTCTTCACGATAATGGTTTCATTTTCTTTGGCTATATACCCAGAAGTGGGATTGCTGAATCTTACTTTATTGTCTTGATAATTACAATTTTTCCTTTCAAGCTTGTAAGGGATTTTAGAAGTTGTAAAATGCATGTGGTGTAAATATCACTAACATTTCCCTAACAATCTTTCAAGTTGGTCCTTTGTGTGAGTTTACTTCCTCAACTCTTCCTGCTCTGGCAATCATCTCACGTAGGTTAGGGCTGATGAAATAAGTGACTAGTCATTCAGTAACTATTTAAGGAGCACCCATAGGGTATATAGTTCAACCTTTGATTTCTGAAAGTTCAGCCTCCCATCTATCATAACTTTGCTAAACAACTTTAAATTTTTTACAGATGAACAAGGTTACACCTTGTTATTCTAATACTAGTGGCTATAAAAATAACCTGACTTAGATTTAACATGCACGGCATTTTTTCGTGGAATTCTGATTACTGTGCAAACAACAGCTATTACTATATTTTTAATGACCAAAGCAGGAAATGGCTTAAACCCAGTTTGTCAAAATGGGACATGGAGATTTCTGTGAGAAGCTTCTCAGTACTTAAACATTTTCTGGCACTGAATAGACTTAAGGGAAAAAATTTGGTCAAGGAACAGGGGTATTATGACACACAAGAGGAAGAAAGGCTAAGTTCAAAACCTAAAGGTTTTATGCTAATATCTGATTAAATTTATTTATCTAATTAATACTCATTGAACATAAATGTGAAAATAGTACCTTGCTAGACTTTTCTCTCAAGGAGCGTAAGATCATTTGAGCTGAGGAGGAATGCCACCTAAGCTCTGTCTTCACCTTCTTTACCTCGTGTAGCTGAAAGAGCAAACTACATATAGTAACTGATGTCACTTCTTAATTTCCCTTTTATACCTTAACCCACTGTGCATTCTGGTTTCCAATTCCACCCTCCTCCTCCTCCTCCTCTTTACCTGACATTCTGTTGCCACATCCAATTATTATTTTTCATGAACTCTCTGCTGCATTTCGGCAATGCTGACTCCTCCCTCTTTCAATTCAATTTCCTATGCACCAAACACTGCAAATTCTCGTATACTTCTCTCATATTGTCTAACTGTCTCCTCCATGCCCACCTCTAAGATGTGAGTGTTCCACAGGAGTCTCTCCATTGGTCACTGCTCTTCATCACCTATACTCTCCCTTGGAGAAACGCCCAATCTCGTGATTTTAAATACCTCCTCTATGCTTATGACTCCCAAATCTATTCTTCCAGTTCAGATCTCTCCCTTGAGCATCAAGATCCAACTACATATTAAACACGTCCATCTGGTTTTCTCAGAAATATTAGGTTATACCACCATCCATATCTAGACACCTAGAAAGCAGGAAGCCATCCTCAGTTTCTCCCTCTTTTCACCTCTCATGACCTATTGATAAACCAAATCCTGCCAGTTCTGTCTTCAATTTACTCCCTCCTCCCCATCTCTATGACCAGGGACTTATTTTCAACCCATATGATCACTCATGTGATTTACTGCCACATTTCCTTAACTGATCACCCAGCCACTAGGCTTCTACCCCTCAAAAAGAGCCTCTACAGTAGCCTGACTTCTCAAAATGTAAATCTGACCACATCACACCTCTGTTGAAAATCTTCAATGCTTCCATTTGTCTGAAGAATCAAATTTGAGATTTTCGGCATGACATTCAAGGCCCCTATGATCTGGCCCCACCTACTTCAGCTTCATCTCCAACACCTCTCTGCCTTGTTGTCAGTTAAATGCTAAAAATTTCTTATATAGATCTTGTTTCCAGCCTACAAGTCTTTGTTCATCCTGTTTCCACTCCTGAAACGTTTTCTCCCCTGTCCCACACCTATCACCCTCACTTCACCTGGCTAACTCTCTTAAGATTCAGCTCAAGCAACTGCTACTTCTGTGAAGTCCTCCTCTCTACCCCCTCCTCTGTGGTTGCATTAGGGCTCTCCTCTTTGGTCCCATAGGTCATATAATTGTGTTTATGACATGGAATCAAATATATGTTTAAGTAAAGGTTTTTACCATTCAATAAATGGGTAGGAAACTTCCCATGGTGGTTTCAGGCTTCCCAGCACTTAGCATTGTGTATGTGCTTCATGAGATGACTTCTGAGTGAGTTAATAAAGGTAGGAATAAATTAACTAATGAACTTGAGAAGATAATAGCATGAGATGTCAGAGGGCAACATGTGATTATGATTTAAATAAACCCTATAAGTTCAGAGGCAAAGCAAACATTTTGGGTAGAGGAGAAGACAGAATAGAATTGGAATTGACAAGAGAACATTCACAAAAGATATGGATATGAGAAAACTGATGATAGAGGCTCAATTAGTATTTGATTCATTAAGAAAAAGAAAAGAAACATCTAAATTTCATTTAGGAAACATTTCAAGATCAGGATTATCTAGTTAAGAAACAAGAGTAGCTACAAACCCAGGGACTGTAAATTCAGCACAAGCCAGGGAAAAGGGGGAGAGTTCTGAAATGAAAAAAGTGGTTTAAGTGAAGTCCCTCCATGCTGAATGTTAAACCTCCTCCCCCATAACTGGAAGATCACTTGTAACACAGCCCTGCAAAACTACAGACCATGTATAAACACCTGCTCTCCACTTACCCCTCATGCATGATCCCCTCTTCTCCCATTCTAAGACAGGACTGGAGAATTCTTCCAGGAATAAGCAATGGCATTAAAAACAACAAAACAGCTGGTCCCCCCCACTCAGGCACTCAGAAATCTATCTTTTTATTTTAGTGCCTCACTCACTCTATGATCAGAAAACTGTGGTCCACCAGATTGCTAGGGAAAATCTCCAACATGAAATAGACCAAAACAAATAGGAAAAAAGGAATTTTGACAAAACAAAGAGGGAAGTAATCGATATTGTCAAAGATGTAAGAATAGGCTTCTATATAAAGAAACAACTGGAACAAGAAAGAGTTCTTGGAAACCACACATATGACAAAATAAAAAGTTTAAACAGGAAAATTAAAGAAACATTGAGGAAATCTCCTAGGTAGTAGAATAAAAAGACAGAGAGATAGAAATAGAAAAAATAGAGGATTAACTCAAGGAGAACAAAGTCCGACTAGTAAGAATACCACTAAGTAAGAATATGAAAACAGAGGAGAGGAAATCATTTTAGAAGTTATTCAAGAATACAGCCAAAATTGAAGGATGGCTATCTAGACTGATAGGGCACATTGCATGACCAGGTCACTGGACAGAAGAATGCCCCGTCAGTGTAAAACTGTCAGAAAAACAAAAAACCTGGTCCCTTACAAAGAATTTAGAATCAGAAGGGAACTATAAAAGCACTGGAATCTACAGGACAATGAAGCAAGGACTTCAAAATTCTAAGAGAATTCTAAAGCCAGCCAAACTGTTAATCAAGGCTGAGAATAGAATTAAGATTTTGTTAGATATGAAGAAGATGGTACACTTTATCAGAAATTTACTGAGAAGATATGATCCAACCAAAAGGAACAAACCAAAAATGAGGAGACCTAGATATCAGGAAAGAGAAGACAGCACACAGAAGAGAAGTTAGAGAAGCTCTCAGAAGAGGCAACAGCCCCAGAGAGACCAGATTACAGCAGGAAGACGGAGGCCTCCAGGAGGGGTGTCTCTAGGTAAACAGCAGGACTGGAGAGACACCTGATGCGACTGACTCTGGAGAAACTATTCAGAGGATATTTACAATCGTAGAATGGGGAAGAAAAAGTGATTAAACAAAACACTAAGCACACTTAAAAAATGAGGCAGTTGTTTAATTCCCAGAAGTTCAAAACAGTTTTGATGTAACTATAGTATGTGGCTTGACTTACATAGCCCCACAATAAGACACATACTAGAGAGTTATTTAACCAAAACTTGTATATATTGTATGTATGGAGGATGAAAGTAGGGAAAGGGGTTAGCTGGGGTGATCTTTATTTTCCTTATTAGAAAGTCAAACTGTAAATCCTAAAATAGATCTATCAAGAAATAGCAGCATAATCTTACTACACTGATGGACAGTGACTGCAATAGGGTATGGGGGGCAACTCGATAATAAGGGTGAATGTAGTAACCACATTGTTTTTCTTGTGAAACCTTCATAAGAGTGTATATCAGTGACACCTTAATAAAAAAAAAAAGAAAGAGCAGCATAAGCATACTATTTGGAAACATGGAGGTAAACATAGAAGAAACATTAAGAACTGGGGAATGCCAAGAGGCGGGTAAGATACAGAGCCGTGACCCGGCGGGACCCCAGCACTCCCCCACCCCAGCGCACCGGCGGGAGGAGAGGATTCAGAGCCGGTAGGGAGTGGAAGCACACCCCGCGAAGTAGCCAGCCCCGGTGATCTGCGCGGGGAGCGCTGACCCACATTGCTCAGTGCAGCGGAGATTGGAGATACAGAGGGGCAGGATCTGAGCAGGGAATGCACCAGGGTGCTTGCAGCCGGCTCGGGGGAAGGAAAAAAAAAAAGCGCGCACTTTCTTCAGCGGTCTTAAAGAGACAGGAGCCCAGCAGAGGAGCCGGATCGCCCCAGCACACTCAGCCCAGCAGGCTGGGAGTCCTGGGGAGATTCAGAAGCCTTAGCTGGCAACTGAGGAAAAGTAGCCATAGTTAACACTTCTCACTGAGATCAAAAGCCTCCTATTCGTTCCCACCCCTGCCAGAGCGATAAAGGGCCCTGCGGAGCGGCACAGTCACAGCCGTGGAATAGTGGGGCAATAGCGCCACCTAGAGCATTCCCACAGAATCTACGTCTGGTGGGCATTTTTTTTTGGTTTTTTTGTTTTGTTTTTATTTTTTCTTTTCTTTCTTTTTTTCTTTTTTTTCTCTTTTTTTTTCTTCTCTTTATAAAGTCTTAAAGAGCCCAGCTGACATACGTGGCAACTATCAGTGACCAATTATATAGCCATGAAAAGACAGAGGAATATGGTTCAGACCAAAATCAACCAGACAACCCCAGAGAGGGAGTCTGAAGGGATGGAAATGCACAGCCTCCCTGAAAAAGAATTCAGAATAAAAGTCATAACCATGCTGATGGACCTACAGAGAAATGTGCAAGAGCTGAGGGAGGAAGTGAGGGAACTGAGGAAAGACAATACAGAAATCAGACAAGCGATCGACGGGCTTAACAGCAGAATGGATGAGATGCAAGAGACTGTTAATGGAATAGAAAACAGAGAACAGGAGTACAGAGCAGCTGAGGCAGAGAGAGATAAAAGGATTTCTAGGAATGAAAGAATATTAAGAGAACTGTGTGACCAATCGAAACGGAACAATATTCGCATTATAGGAGTACCAGAGGAAGAAGAGAGAGAAAAAGGGATAGAAAGTGTCTTTGAAGAAATAATTGCTGAAAACTTTCCCTCGCTGGGGAAGGAAGTAGTCTCGCAGTCCACTGAAGCTCATAGATCTCCCAACACAAGGGACCCAAGGAAGACAACACCAAGACACATAATAATTAAGATGGCAAAGATCAAAGATAAAGACAGGGTATTAAAGGCAGCTAGAGAGAGAAAAAAGATCACCTACAAAGGAAAACCCATCAGACTATCATCAGACTTCTCAACAGAAACCTTACAGGCCAGAAGAGAATGGCATGATATATTTAACGTTATGAAACAGAAGGGCCTCGAACCAAGAATATTGTATCCAGCACGATTATCATTTAAATATGATGGAGGGATTAAACAATTTCCAGATAAACGAAAGTTGAGAGAGTTTGCCTCTCATAAACCACCACTACAGGATATCTTAAATGGACTGCTCTAGATGGAAGCACACCTAAGGCTAAAAAGATGTCACCAGAGAAAAAAAATCATAGCAAAGAAAGCAGACCATCCAAATACTAACTAAAGGCAAAGAATAAAACACCTATTATAGAAAGAATGGAGGAGGAGGAATAAGAAGGGAGAGAAAGAAAGAAACATCAGACTGTGTTTACAATAACTTAACAAGAAAGTTAAGTTAGATTGTTAGATAGTAAAGAAGCAACCCTTGAACCCTTGGTAACCACGAATCTAAAGCCAGCAATGGCAATAAGTACATACCTATCAATAATCACCCTAAATGTAAATGGACTGAATGCACCAATCAAAAGACACAGAGTAACAGAATGGATAAAAAAGCAAGACCCATCTATATGCTGCCTACAAGAAACTCACCTCAAATCCAAAGATATACACAGACTAAAAGTGAAGGGATGGAAAAAGATATTTCATGCAAACAACAAAGAGAAAAAAGCAGGTGTTGCAGTACTTGTATCAGACAAAATAGACTTCAAAACGAAGAAAGTAGCAAAAGATAAAGAAGGACATTACATAATGATAAAGGGGTCAGTCCAACAAGAAGATATAACCATTATAAATATATATGCACCCAACACAGGAGCGCCAGCATATGTGAGACAAATACTAACAGAATTAAAGGAGGAAATAGACAGCAATGCATTCATCTTAGGAGACTTCAACACACCACTCACTCCAGAGGACAGATCAACCAGACAGAAAATAAGTAAAGACACAGAGGCACTGAACAACACACTAGAACAGATGGACCTAACAGACATCTACAGAACTCTACACCCAAAAGCAACAGGATACACATTCTTCTCAAGTGCACATGGAACATTTTCCAGAATAGACCACATACTAGGCCACAAAAAGAACCTCAGTAATTTCAAAAATATTGAAATCCTACCAACCAACTTCTCAGATCACCAAGGTATAAAACTAGAAATAAATTTTAGAAAGAAATCAAAAAGGCTCACAAATACATGGAGACTTAACAACACTCTCCTAATTAATCAATGGGTTAACGACCAAATCAAAACAGAAATCAAAGAATATATGGAGACTAATGACAACAACAACACAAAGCCACAACTTCTGTGGGACGCAGCAAAGGCAGTTCTAAGAGGAAAGTATATTGCAATCCAGGCCTATTTAAAGAAGGAAGAACATTCCCAAATGAATAGTCTAAAGACACAATTACTGAAATTGGAAAAAGAAGAACAAATGAGGCCCAAAGTCACCAGAAGGAGGGACATAATAAAGATTAGAGAAGAAATAAATAAAATTGAGAAGAATAAAACAATAGAAAAAATCAATAAAACCAAGAGCTGGTTCTTTGAAAAAATAAACAAAATAGATAAACCCCTAGCCAGACTCATTAAGAGAAAAAGAGAATCTACACACATAAACACAATCAGAAATGAGAAAGGAAAAATCACGACGGACCCCACAGAAATACAAAGAATCATAAGAGAATATTATGAGAATCTATATGCTAACAAGCTGGAAAACATAGAAGAAATGGACAACTTCTTAGAAAAATACAACCTTCCAAGACTGACCAAGCAAGAAACAGAAAAACTAAACAGACCAATCACCAGTGACGAAATCGAATTGGTAATCAAAAAACTACCCAAGAACAAAACCCCTGGGCCTGATGGATTCACCTCTGAATTCTACCAGACATATAGAGAAGAAATAACACCGATTCTCCTTAAAGTTTTCCAAAAAATAGAAGAGGAGGGAATACTTCCAAACTCATTCTATGAAGCCAGCATCACTCTAATACCAAAACCGGGCAAAGACCTCACCAAAAAAGAAAATTACAGACCAATATCCTTGATGAACGTAGATGCAAAAATACTCAACAAAATATTAGCAAATCGAATTCAAAAATACATCAAGAGGATCATACACCATGATCAAGTGGGATTCATCCCAGGGATGCAAGGATGGTACAACATTCGAAAATCCATCAACATCATCCACCACATCAACAAAAAGAAGAACAAAACCACATGATCATCTCCATAGATGCTGAAAGAGCATTTGACAAAGTTCAGCATCCATTCCTGATTAAAACTCTCAACAAAATGGGTATAGACGGCAAGTACCTCAACATCATAAAGGCTATATATGACAAACCCACAGCTAACATCATACTTAACGGCGAGACGCTGAAAGCTTTTCATCTAAGATCGGGAACAAGACAGGGATGCCCACTCTCTCCACTGTTATTCAACATAGTACTGGAGGTCCTAGCCACAGCAATCAGACAAAACAAAGACATACAAGGCATCCAGATTGGTAAAGAAGAAGTCAAATTGTCACTATTTGCAGATGACATGAGACTGTACACAAAAAACCCTAAAGATTCTATTCCAAAACTACTAGAACTAATATCTGAATTCAGCCAAGTTGCAGGATACAAAATTAACACACAGAAATCTGTTGCTTTCCTATGCACTAATGATGAACTAACAGAAAGAGAAATCAGAAAAACAATTCCATTCACAATTGCATCAAAAAGAATAAAATACCTAGGAATAAACCTAACGAAGGAAGTGAAAGACCTGTACTCTGAAAACTACAAGACACTCCTAAGAGAAATTAAAGAGGACACTAACAAATGGAAATGCATCCCATGCTCTTGGCTAGGAAGAATAAATATTGTCAAAATGGCTATACTACCTAAAGCAATCTACAGATTCAATGCAATCCCTATCAAACTACCAACAGCTTTCTTCAATGAACTGGAACAAATAATTCTAAAATTCATATGGAACCACAAAAGACCCCGAATAGCCAAATCAATCCTGAGAAGGAGGAATAAAACAGGGGGAATTACACTCCCTGACTTCCAGCTCTACTACAAAGCCAAAGTAATCAAGACAATTTGGTATTGGCACAAAAACAGACCCACAGACCAGTGGAACAGAATAGAAAATCCAAACATTAACCCAAACATATACAGTCAATTAATATTTGATAAAAGTGCCTTGGATATACAATGGGGAGATGACAGCCTCTTCAGCAGCTGGTGTTGGAAAAACTGGACAGCTACATGTAAGAGAATGAAACTGGACTACTGTCTAGCCCCATACACAAAGGTAAACTCAAGGTGGATCAAAGACCTGAATGTAAGTCATGAAACCATAAAACTCTTAGAAAAAAACATAGGCAAAAATCTCTTGGACATAAACACGAGCAACTTCTTCATGAACATATCTCCCCGGCAAGGGAAACAAAAGCAAAAATGAACAAGTGGGACTATATCAAGCTGAAAAGCTTCTGTACAGCAAAGGACACCATCAGTAGAACAAAAAGACATCCTACAGTATGGGAGAATATATTCATAAAAAACGTATCTGATAAAGGGTTGACATCCAAAATATATAAAGAACTCATGCACCTTAACAAACAGAAAGCAAATAATCCAATTAAGAAATGGGCAGAGGACATGAATAGACACTTCTCCAAAGAAGAAATTCAGATGGCCAACAGGCACATGAAAAGATGCTCCACATCGCTAATCATCAGAGAAATGCAGATTAAAACCACAATGAGATATCACCTCACACCAGTGAGGATGGCCAACATCCAAAACACAAACAACAACAAATGTTGGCAAGGATATGGAGAAAGGGGAACCCTCCTACACTGCTGGTGGGCTGCAAATTAGTTCAACCATTGTGGAAAGCAGTATGGAGGTTCCTGAAAAAATTCAAAATAGAAATACCATTTGACCCAGGAATTCCACTCCTAGGAATTTACCCTAAGAATGCAGCAGCCCAATTTGAAAAGGACAGATGCACCCCTATGTTTATTGCAGCACTATTTACAATAGCCAAGAAATGGAAGCAACCTAAGTGTCCATCAGTAGATGAATGGATAAAGAAGATGTGGTACATATACACAATGGAATATTATTCAGCCATAAGAAGAAACAAATCCTACCATTTGCAACAACATGGATGGAGCTAGAGGGTATTATGCTCAGTGAAATAAGCCAAGCCGAAAAAGACAAGTATCAAATGATTTCACTCATATGTGGAGTATAAGAACAAAGAAAAATACTGAAGGAACAAAACAGCAGCAGACTCACAGAACCCAAGAACGGACTAATAGTTACCAAAGGGAAAGGGACGGGGAAGGATGGGTGGGAAGGGAGGGATAAGAGGGAAAAAGGGGCATTACGATTAGCAGATGTAATGTTGGGGGAGTCTGGGGAGGGCAGTACAACTCAGAGAAGATAAGTAGTGATTCTATAGCATCTCACTACGCTGATGGACAGTGACTGTAATGGGGTTGGTGGGGGGGACCTGATGAAGGGGTAGTTTAATAATCGTAATATTGCACATGTAATTGTCAAGTAATGATAATAAAATAAATTATATTAAAAAAGACAAAAAAAAAAGAACTGGGGAATGGACTAAAGGGTAGATAGGGTGGGTCAGTAGACTCCTCTTTTCAACTAAGACTGGCAGTACTTTAAAGAAAAAAGACTGTATAATTTTGATTAAAGAAGAATATTTCCCAGAAGCCTAGGAATTCTAACTTCTGTTCCTACCTCAACATCTTACTGCCTAGCGATAGACACACTCAATTAAGTGCACTCTGTTGTATTTGGGGGTAGATATCTGGGATGAGAAATTTCTGAAAACCTGAGTGTGGTGGCTGACGTGTGAGCAAAAGTACTTACAACTTACCTCTTGGTACGACTTCCTAATTTCTCTCTAGAAAAATATCAGTTTCTGTCTTATTATCTATCACTGTGTAACAAATTACCACAAAACTTACTGACTTAAAGTAACAAACATTTATCATCTCATGATTTTTGTGGCCTGGCAATTCAGGAAGACCTCTACTGGGTTGTGTCACTCAGTCTCTCATGATGTTGCGAACAAGACTAGAGCTTTAGGCATCTGAAGGCTGGCCTAAGGTTGGGGGCTCTGCTTCTAAGTTGTCTCACTCGCATGGATGGATGCTGGCAGGAGGCCTCAGTTCCTTGCCATGTGAGCCTCTCCATAGATCTGCTGATGTGTCCTCCTAACATTGTAGCTAGCTTGCCCCAGAGGGAGTGATCCAAGGAAAAGTACGGAAGGAGCCCTAATGTCTTTTACCACCTGGTCTCCGCAGTTGTTTGCAGTCACTTCCATTTTATTCCGTTGGTCCAGAGCAAGTCTCTAGATCCAGGGGAGAGGAATTAGGCTCAACTTCTTGACATGGGAAATATCAAAGAATTTGTATATTTATTTTAAAACCACAACACCCATCAATGTTAAATTATAGGTAAGTAGATTAGGAGACTATCCTTAAATGATATTTTAAAGATCTAAATCTATCTCATCACTGTTTGTTATGCCATCACTTTTAAGGACCATCCCCCCACCCAAACTAAGATATGTCTTATCTTCTCACCTCTCTTCTTTTTTACTCTATGATATGTTAAGTTCCTTGAGTACTGGTGACATTTCTTAGTCTTTTTGTATCTCTGCTTACCTATCATAGTGTTTGACATATTCACATATTCATTCAATAATTTATATATATATATATATAAAACCACTCTCTGGGGATACTATAATGAGCAGGAAATAGTCACAGTCTTTCTTTTCCTGGAGTGTATAGTCTACTGGGGGATAAAGACACTAAACATTTTATCACACTTATGAATGTTTAATTACAAATTAAGGTACATTTTCTGATGAGGAGGAAAGAGTCCTATAGATACATATAAAAAAGGAACAGCGTACAGGCATGGGAAAAAATAGAATAAGAGATTCATCTGAAGTTGGATTTTGCCAATGGGTGAGAGAAAAAGAACAAGGGTCACAGGAGTTTAAAAAAAAGCGGTGTGTTATGTAACACACCAGTATGTGCTCATAAATATTTATTTAGTTGAACAAACTGAATTATCTTTTTTTCTCTGCCTCTACATCTTTTCTTAACTTCTTGATGTCAGAAGCAGTATGTTTTTGAATGGGTGGACTAGTTAGACCAGAATAGTAGCAGCTGCGTGGAAGAAGGGACTATTCCTGCTCAGTCCATCTTCCTTGTTCATTGTCTACTGCAATTCCCAGTTATATTTAAAAAGACAAAAATAAGATTTTTTTCCTAGTAACTTTGAAGACATCTTTTATGTGACTTTGGTAATATAATTCACACATATTTGCACTTTATATGTATATGTGGGCTATGCCTCTTTACATTCAGATATGCAGGATTACTGGGTAAGAGGAGATCAGGTGGAGTCTATTTGGGGAATTTGATTCTATTGGAATAACAATAAATTCTCCCTAGGAGCAATGCTGGGAAGGGATAAGCAATAAGGACCTGTACAGCAAAAATTGAGGTCATTACTACCTTTAGATATTTAGATAAATAATTTAAAATAACACTATTAAGTGCTCACTACACGCCATACATTGTGTTAATAGCTATAAGCACACTGCCTTATTTAATAGTCATGACATCATATGAGATAGGTACAATTATTATGCTTATTTTATAAAAAGTAATGTCAGCACAAAAATCTGAAAGACAGTTTATAAGACTTCAAGTTCCTGAGTCACTCTATTTCATCATCTTTATCTTGTATCCTACATCTCTACAACCACCCCCTTCTGGCCTCATTGGTCTCTCTCACTGGCCTCCTTTCTGTTCCTAGAAGTGAGCCAAGCTCTTTTCACTTCAGGATCTTTGCACTTGCTGTTTGCTCCGTTTGGAAGTTTCCTCTCCAGCTTGTTCCATTATCTCAAATATCCATTCAAAATTAGTTTCCTTCACCTTACTCTATAGCATCACCATGCATTATTTCCATTATAGCATAGTATTTTTTACACTCCGAAGTTATTTTTTTTCTCTCTCCACCAGGTCATATCCTTAGTACCTTGTTCGCTAAATGAATGAATGAATGAATGATATAACCTTCCCCTTCTGTACCTGGAGGTACTGGACAGGAAAAGGCTGTATTATACCAACAGACCATTGGAGCTACCTAGATTTCACATCCCTACTTCACTCCCATTTCAGTTTATTACGAAGTCTTCTGTGGTTCCAGGACAGCAGTGACTTAAACCGAGGCGACTCTGGGGACGACCAGAATAACAGCGCCTGCTTTATTCAGCCTGACCTACAGGGGTCGGTGTGGCCGGAGTCCTCCTTCACTGCCCGCCAGTACCCGAAGCCGACCGAGACAAAGAAGTGGGTAAGCGGTGTAGGGAGAAGGGGGCCAACCGGAAGGGGCGTGGTCTCCCACGATCCCGCCCTTCCAGGGAGGCTCTCCTCCCTCGCCCCGCCCCTCGCCCCGCCCGGGTGGCCATGGCCATTCCCAGCATCCCCTATGAGAGACGGCTTCTCATCATGGCGGACCCTAGAGATAAGGCGCTTCAGGACTACCGCAAGAAGCTGCTGGAGCACAAGGAGATCGACGGCCGTCTCAAGGAGTGTGAGTGCACTTTTCTTTCCACATAATCTTGTGCCTACACCCGCTTCTGTCTTTGACAAAGCGGAGGTCTTTGGCTGAGCCCGGCATCCGAGCCCCGGGGATGGGAAGGCCTCGGTCCAGAGACGAGGCGCTTTGTCATCCGGCCCTGAGCTTGGGAAGCAGAGCCTCTTCGGGAGTGGAAGTGGCCCGGTCTGCTCCAGGTGACAGAGAGAACTCACAGTCTAATAAACTGTCTTTCAGATTGCTGTGCTGACGTTAATCTCAAAATCTTTGTAAAATGAGCGTAATGATTGTACTTATCTCATACGATGTCATGACTATTAAATAAGATAGTGTGCTTAGGAGCTGTTAACACAATGTCATTTCTGAATGTAAGTGGAAGAGCACTAGAGGAGTGGGGAAGAAGTGGGCCAGGGATGTTTCCCAGGTTGGGGTGCAAGGAGGGCAGTGTTTGTGGAGTCCCGGGACCCGGAGAGGGGAAGCTCAAGCAAAAGGTGAGACTCGGGGAGCTGGCGTGTTAGTGGAATGGAAAGCTGGAGCCAAGCTTAGAGGAGTCCGTCGATCATAGTAACTCCCCTCGTCTTTCCTCGTGTTTTGGGTTGTACTCCGTCAGGCACGCAAGTTTCCTTTGCCTCCTGAGCTAAAAGAGCTCTTGCAGTTTTTCATAGTGCACCTTCACTGAAAGTCCTAAATGGCTTAATTAAATGAAGGAACACCATACTATATACTTCTGTGGAGCACTGCACCTGTTGACCTTATTTAGGTAGAAAGCCCAGAGTAATAATCCATGTGGGTAGGTGAAGAGGTAAGGGAGGGTCTCTGCCTAACTCTTATAATTGGGATTTGTAGTTACAAATCTGGAAGTCCCTGTGTCAGTATCTGTTAAGAATGTAATAGAATGTTAACAATGTACTTAAAACAAGTGAGTGTTGCCGATCAAGAAAATAAAAATATGGTGCTTTCTCTGTAACATTTTTTTTAACCATGTTACCTACAAACGGCATTATTTCCTTTGTGGTTTGATGGAGTGGATATAAAGTGTATGTAAAGTGAAATAGACTTAAGTAAATAAGTAAAATGAGACTTAGTGACTTAAACTCAGTAAGTTATTGTTTATTTAAAAATGTTCAAATTATATTATTTCAGTAAGGGAACAGTTAAAAGAACTTACCAAACAGTATGAAAAGTCTGAAAATGATCTGAAGGCCCTACAAAGTGTTGGGCAGGTAGGTAATGAAGTTTGGGAATAGTGGGGTAATGGTAATTTGCTTTGTTTTTTATTGTTGGCCAAAAGTAATGCTTTTTTTTTTCTTTCTTAGATTGTGGGTGAAGTACTTAAGCAATTAACTGAAGAAAAATGTAAGTGGATTAGATTGTTAATTAGTAAAGAAAAAGAGTGGACTCTCCTCCCTCCTACCACCAACTTTTGAAGTGCTTATTATTTTAATGACAGTAATGAATGTAGATGATACTCTTGCATAGACTAAGTTTTCTTTCTACTATCATCTTCTTGGAAGACAAGAATCAAACTCAACATGCCATCAATTTAGGTATATTTACCTTTTACTTTCTATGTTTCAATTTGTTCTTTCATTTTCTTCTTCTAGTCATTGTTAAAGCTACAAATGGACCAAGATATGTTGTGGGTTGTCGTCGACAGGTAACACTTTACATTTGCATAGCGCTTAATAGTTGACAAAAGCACTTTGATATGTTTTTTAATTCTTGGGTAAGCAGGTCAAGGATTATGCCCAAACTCCCACAGGTGATTTGTTCAGATACAGGTAATTATTAGCAAAGCCTGAACTCAAACCATGGGCTTCGACTCTTGGTGTTTTCTACTTTTGCTATATTGAATTATCTCAGTCAGCTTATAAATCTTAGAAATCAAAGAATTTGATTTTTAGAACTAGAAAACGTCTCAGATCATTTTATTTTAATGTCTTTTTTGAAGAGTACTTGAAAGTATTAGACTCTGTCAATTACCTATGTTTTATATTTAAACATTCAGAAATGTGACTTACAGACTTTAGCTTAAGTTGATTTTGTAGGAGGTATATTAGAATAGGCAAATTGAAATAACTACAAATTTCACTTTGCATTTGTCAAAACGCCAGCATGTGGCTTTGAATCATTTAGTAGACTCTGAAGCCATTTTATGTACTACCCTTTTGTGTAGGAAGTGTCCTTAGGGCAGTCTTATAAATTCATTGAAAGCACTTTCTCTGAGTATTTGTTATATCTGGTTCAGGTTTTAAAACATTGGTACAACATGGCTGTAGAATGGAATTTAACCCAAGAACTAAATCTGACATTAGTATTTTGCCTACTGTATAAGTGGGATGACATTTTTCTAAATCAAAATATTAGATGCCTCATCTGACTAAGGATTTTTATTCCCTTTTCAGGGCCCTCTGCATGCCAAAAGTTGGCATTTCTAAGATACAGTTGTATGAGGCAAGAGAGTATTTGAAAATATTAGAGTATATATACCCTGTAGATGTTAATGTTGAAGCAGCTTCACACTGATCTCTGTTTAGCTTTTTTCAAGTACCTCACTAAATCCTAAATTTAGAGCTCTTTGCAAAATCCTGTGAAAAGTGGTCAGTAATTTGTATGATTCTGAAATTGTATTCACAAGCAGTTTTTTAGATGTGAAAAGTAACTTAATTTTTGGAAAGTAACATACTGAATATGAGGTGAATCTATTGGGTAGATTCTCTCCAATTCTAGCCAAATAATTTACCCTGCCTAAACATGCCAGTAAATTTAATCTTATTCGATGTAATAAATAACATATATAGCATAGTGTCTGGCATATAGCAAAGGCATGAATGATGGTTGCTAGGGTTTTTGCTTTTGTTTTAACAAAAATCTCTTAAGGGGAAACAGTGCATTTCCCCTTTACCTCATATGATCAAGTAACACATTCTTCCCCAAGGCTGTAGTTTTTAAAATAAATCTAATGGCACACCTTTAAAATGCTTCCCTTTTCCTTTCCCCAGAATGTTCACTTACAGATTTCTATATAAATGCTTTGGTACCAGTTGCCAAAGTCAGTGTACTGCAGTGCCTGAATCAAAACAATGAGCAAAACTATATTAGTGAGCCTTTGAAAATAGAATACTATAGTCTATTCCTTTTTCAAAAACAAGGCCATTGCCACCTCAAACTTTGTGTATTAGTGATTTAACATTTCACACTGAGATTGCATCCTTTTGAGGGGCAGATGGAAATAGCTTTGAATCACTACTTATATAAGCCTTCTGTTGGCATAGTGTTTATAATCTGATATTAGAGTTCTTTCTGAAGGGAAAAAAATGATTACTCTAAATATTCTTGTTAGCACATTATTTACCTTTTTAAGTGTTTATGTAACACCTTTTCATTTTAGCTTGACAAAAGTAAGCTGAAGCCTGGAACAAGAGTTGCTTTGGATATGACTACATTAACTATCATGAGGTAGGTTTCTTACTCTATTTAGTTTACCTTTTATTTTCACAGAGGGAATATTTTATCCAAAATACATATTTCTGAATCTTATATGATTCAGATCACTGAATATATTGCCACTCTTTCCCTTTTACTAATTTCTGATTAATTTAAATGTGTTTTTATAAGTTCGTCTACAGGTGCTTACATAAGCGAGTAATTTATACTCTATCTGTAGACTGAGAGAAAATACACCTTTTAGAAGAAAAATATGTATACCTTGACATTACAGATATTTGCCAAGAGAGGTGGATCCACTGGTTTACAACATGTCTCATGAAGACCCCGGGAATGTTTCTTACTCTGAGATTGGAGGGCTATCAGAACAGATTCGGGAATTAAGAGAGGTTAGTAGTACATGCTTTGTTCCCTAAATGTAGTAAATAGTACTGCCTTTTAGATGCCTAAAGGGAGAAAGTGGATGAAAATTACCTTGTCCAAATAGTGGTTACTGAATAGTACACACTTAATGTTCTTGCTGAGAGAAGAATAGCACTGAATTTCTAGCTTTGGAAATTATAAGTATTTGTTAAATGTGGTGTTGGAAAAATCCTGCTCCTTTTGTGGTAAAGAAAGGGCAAAATGCCAGGAATAACTGATATAATCCAATACCCTTTCCATCTATGGTTTTATCATAGTAGGTACTTGGGTCAGAGCATATTTGGATAATATAGATGTAATGTAGTTTTTCCCATAACCTCATTAATGTTAGCTTCCCACCTTTATAGTATAGTAAGTTACTTGTCCCTTAAATATTTTGATAAAGCTGTTTGCTGACATTTAAGAAAAATTTTGGCTTTATGGTGGCTTAAACCATTTAAGCTTTTAGGTGAAGAGAATTACCTTGCTTTATTGTCTGAATCACACCTCTTGGACACAACTATTCAAAAGAAGTTTATTTCTCAAGTTACTGTTACTATAAATAGTTTTAAGTTGGACAGTCAAACCCTCCATTTTTCTGTTCTCCAGTTTTTCCTTGAAGCCGTCTTAGCAGGACATTGTGAGCAGACCATATGGTTCTTTTAAGGTTGCTATGACAAAATGTCACCATAAAATTTTATATACCTTTTCTCTTAATGGCAATTACAGCTTTACATAGTTCCCCATTTTATAGTTACTTTTGGTTGTATTCCCAATTGCAAAATAGTATAGATCTTTTGTTTTTTGCTTAACTGATTTTTTTTAATTAATATTTTTCATTGAGCAATACTTTACATTAAATCAACTGTACAGGTATTAAAGCTATAATTCATATGTTGACAAATTATATGCCTGTGTAACCATCACTTTAGTCAATTGTGGTTTGTTAAAATAACCACACAATTTTTTATTAATTTTTTAAAATTACTTAATTTTTTTTAAGATTTAAGATCTTCTCTCAGAAAAACCTATAATGGTTTTCTGTAACATGGAATTCTAGATCTATTGTGAATTATTATGTATATATCTATGTTGATATTTCACTTAAGATATTTGAAAGTATACTGAAGTCTTTACTGACTTTATAAGAAACATGCAACTTCTTTTCTAGGTGATAGAATTACCTCTTACAAACCCAGAATTGTTCCAGCGTGTAGGAATAATACCGCCAAAAGGCTGTTTGTTATATGGACCACCAGGTTGGTACTGAACTATGTCTGGCCCACTAAAAATTGAATGGATTAAGGAATAAAAGAATAAGATGGAAATTTACTGTAGGCAATTCCAACCTCTGCTCTGTTCAGAGTGAGGAAGGGATAGTAGATCTGTGTCTACTATTCTCTTAGGTATGCTTGGTCCTCTTGTGCCTCAGGATGTATATCTTAACATGCCATGTGATTCTAGTGCAATGGTCCTGTGTGGTTCACATACCTCTGGGTGTCCCTGAGACACTTTCAGGGAGTCTGCAAGGTCAGAGCTTACTTTCATAATACTAAGATGTTAATTACCTTTTTCACTGTTGATATCTGTGCTAATGTTGCAAAAGGAATGTGGGTAGAACTATACAACATGCCATAAATCAGTGAAGTCAGTGGCATGAAAGGGTACTAGCAGTTATTGTGTCTTTGACCGTTCACATTTGCAGTTCAAAAGAAAAAAATGCCAGTGTTGCTTTAAAATGTCTTTGTGAAGGAGTAAAAATTATTTTGCTTGAATCTTGATCCTTGAATAACGTCTTGTATTCTGTATGATGAAATGGAAACTACATATACAGTACAGAGTACAGTTAACCCTTGAACAACTGGGTTTTTTAACTGTGTGGGTGCACTTATATGTGGATTTTTTTCAATAACTAATGGAAGTTTTTTTTTGGATAAATTTGACAATTTGAAAGACTTTCCTCTAGCTTTATTGTGAGAATATAGTATATATAACATATACAAAATATGTGTTAATTGACTGTATGTTAGCTGTAAGGCTTCTGGTGAACACTAGGCTATTAGGTTTTGAGGGAGTCAAAAGTTATATACAGATACTTGACTGTGCAAGGGGTTGGCACCCTTAACCCTAGCATTGTTCAAGGGTCAGCTGTACTTCTGATGCATACTGAATAGGGTAGTTAGCTCTAGGAAAAGCACTTCTGCAATTATTTGAATTGCCAGCCCCAAATTAGCTGCTTTACACAGAATACCATTTTTACTAGAAAGGATTATTAACAAACAGTCTGTTGTTGTCAGACTAGTTACTGGCTATCTGGCACACATTTTTTCAAAAGTGAATGAAGTTAGCCTATCATGTTAAAGAAAACTGGTACCATCTATATATAGCCAGTGATGAAATTTGAGATTTCAAGCAAAAATTAAAGTTTTTGAAAACATCTGGCACTATGAGCTTGACAGCTTTCTATTATATTAATAGTTAAAAGGCAATATGAGATTGGCAATGACATTAACAAGGGTGATTTTTTAAAAAGTACTGTAAAATGAAAAATGCCAACGTGTGGAAGATTTTCATAACTCACTGGACCAATAGTTTACAGGTAACCAATATTTGATACTATAATATCATGCATAGATAAAAGATCCATTCAGTGTGCAGGGTAGACCAACGGGTTTTAATGTAACAAGTGTCCATCATAATCTATTTGTAAATAGGGTTTGATAACATTTCTTAAGTATTCAGTGTGCTTAAAATTATAAGGGGTATTTTGAATAAAATTTTAAAATTGAGAATAGAAGTGCTTTAGAATTTTAAATGAAAATTCTTTTTAGGATGTAGCTTCTATTTTGTAAAGTTTAATATCCACAGGCTTCTATTTGTAAAAGGCTTTTGAAAATTTGCTTTGTTTTCCAACTAATTAGGATTTAAATTTTGTCATTCCTAGGTACAGGAAAAACACTCTTGGCACGAGCTGTTGCTAGCCAGCTGGACTGCAATTTCTTAAAGGTAAACGGAAGATTCTTGTTGTAGCTGTTGAAATTAAGTTTTATTTGAATTGTCTTATGTTGACCTTAATGTTTTTCCTTTAATCAGGTTGTATCTAGTTCTATTGTAGACAAGTACATTGGTGAAAGTGCTCGTTTGATCAGAGAAATGTTTAATTATGCCAGGGACCATCAGCCATGCATCATTTTTATGGATGAAATAGATGCTATTGGTAAGAGTAACACCTTTCAAAATTCATTTTAGACTTTTCTTGAAAGTGTAAGGAAATTAAAAAAAAAATCTAGAACTCCCTGGCCCTCTTTACCTCTAATTGCAGCTTGTATGATGTAGCAAAATGAATTAGATGTTACTTTAAAGAATTCTTAAGACAGTTTAACCAATTTTAATAATCTTTGACATTGAGAAAATGAGAAACATTATACCAAAATCAATACTAACTGTGTTAGTATAATTCTTACTATTTTTATCTTAACTCCAGACACTATCATATTCTGGTTTTTTAAAGAACAGTTTTGGAGGAAAAGAGTAATGAGTTTCCATATTACTATTTTAGGTGGGCGTCGGTTTTCTGAGGGTACTTCAGCTGACAGAGAGATTCAGAGAACTTTAATGGAGGTAATATTTGGTAAAGGGGGTTTATAAAAAAATCAGTGTTTATTAAATGAAGAAGTAAACATTGGATATTTAAAGGTCAAAATATGTGCAATTGTTTTAAGTGAAGAATACACTTATGTATTATGAAATTTGAAAATACTATAGAATGAACACATTTCTCTACCATAATCTGTAGTAAGAAAATTAGGACTAGAAAATAATTGAGGTATCTACAGAATTCCATTTGATGTACAGCTGTACTGTTTGCTTTTTTAGCAGCCACGCCATTCAGATATTTAAATTGTATATTTCTTATATTGTGGATGTGATCTTGTATTAGTTTTATTAAGACATTTTATGAGTAATGGACATACTAAAATGGGACAATAAATGATTTAAAATTACGTATGTGGCTGCTAAAAATCACTGACACTTTCCTCTGTTTCTGAGATCAGAGGAAACTAAAATGGTTTGTAACTGAAGAAGATGGATGATGGAATATTAGAAAGTACACAAAGCCTTTCCCCATTTTCCCTTTTCCCACTCCAGATTCTGGGAAAGTGATATCAAGATCCCAAACACATTTTCTAACTTCTACAAATGTAAGCTAGGTAGCGCAGGTAATGCATGTCAAATTCTGTCTCAGTAGGGGTATTTGAAAATTACTTCTCATAAATTATACTGATCTACTTAGAAGATACACAGTATTTTAAAATTAGTTAGAGTCTCTTAGAAAACGTATATTAAGGTATTTTTTTTAAATGCAGAGACTAGTTTTTTTCATGTAACTGACATTCTCTGCTAACATATTTTGGGGAAGAAAGATGTTGGGCTAGCTATATTTTGAAGAGTTTGTTGGATGTATTTATATCTTCAACATTTATTCAAGGAAACTTTAGGAATCAAAGGAAATATGTTTAGTGTCTCAGTTTTTCTATGTATAGAAGAATTATTTGAAAAAATATTTAATGGATTTATTATCAAGTTTGTAGAAAAATCATGGTATCTGGTTATACTACTATAAATTTTATGTATGGCATACCATAGGCAGTTTACATTTTTTTTTAAAGTAATGGTATGAAAAAAATTCAGATGTTGGAAATCAGATCCACATAGTTTAGTTTCATAATTCTTCAATAAATGGAAGCCTTAACATTTATTAAAACTACCTGGTAGCTATAAAAAGGTACACAGTTAAATAATCTATCTTGGAACTTTGAGGATAGAAAGTATATCCCTTTATTATAAGAGAGAAAAAATAAGATTCCATCAAGTGATCTTTCTGAAGGTCATATATCTATCTATAGGCAAGTATGTTTCATGGTATTAGACATATTATACCATATTTTTTTACAGTTGGGATGTTTTAAAAATGTGATTTTTATTTACAAATATTTTCTTAGTTACTGAATCAAATGGATGGATTTGATACTCTACATAGAGTTAAAATGATCATGGCTACAAATAGACCAGATACATTGGATCCTGCTTTGCTCCGTCCAGGAAGATTAGATAGAAAAATACGTGAGTTAAGGTTCTTTACCTGTTGTCCATTTCCCTTTGTCTATGTTCATTTTTCTTTTCCTATCTCCCATATCTCTTCACCCCCACTTTATTTAAAAAACAAAAAACAGCAAAAAATATCTGACTGCAAAATAATATCCTGTAATTCCTTATTTGCAGATATTGATTTACCAAACGAACAAGCAAGATTAGATATACTGAAAATTCATGCAGGTCCCATTACAAAGCATGGTGAAATAGGTAAGGAAATAACCTGTTTTCTATATATTTACATTTCTTAAATGAAACAAAATGCTGCTGGATATCACTGATAGTTTTATCTATCAAATCTGGTTTTAAATTTAGCAAACATGGTAGTCTTAAATTCAGCTAATATTTATTGAGCATCTACTGTATGCTGGTAATTGTTCTAAGTGCTAGGGATAGAGCAATGAGCAAAACACATTTCTGCCTGAATAAGTATGTTTTTAAATGGCAGCAGAGAGGGAGAAGCTCAGGGAAGGCCTTCCTAAGAAGGTGATTTTTTAAACAATGACCTGAAAAGGTGAGGGAACTAGATACGTGTGTAGAGAAGGCAACAAGAAGTTCTTGAAGCAAGTGCATAACTCGAACATTTAGGAGCAGAAGAGAGGCCAAGTGATCTGTGGCAGAGTAAACAGGACAGTAATGGCAAGTGAACTTACAGAAGTAATGGGATGAAATCCTCTAGAGCTTTATTGAGGCCATTGTGTAGGAACTTTGGCTGTTATATTTAGTGATGTGGTTACCATTGTGAGGATTGTGAGCAGAAGAATGACATGACATTTGTTACTTTTTACTTTGTATTACAAGAAATTAGAAATACATGAAAGTAGAGATAAGAGTATAATGAACTTCTAACCCCAAGTACTCATCCTCCAGCTTCATCAGTTAGTAACTCTTGGTCAGTCTGATTTCATCTGTAATCTCTCCTGCCTCTTCCCTTCCCTTTGTTTTAAAAAAAAGCAATTCCCAGACTTTCTATCATTTCATCTGTAAAGATTTAAAAATTCACTTATGCTTAGTAATATCATTCTGGCTGCATGCAGCAGGACAAGGATAGAAACAAGAGGATTGGTTAGGAGGTTATTTCAGTAATCCAGGCAAAAGATAATGATGGCTTGGTTAAAGGTGGTAGCAAAAGTCTTTTGAAGTAGTGAGATTTTGGACATATTTTGAAAAAACAGAGCTGGCAAGACTTGCTAATGACTCATATATGGAGTGCGAGCTAAAGAAGAACCAGGGATGACTTAGGTTTTTGACTCATCCATCTGGAAAGATGGAGGTGCCATCAGTTAAAATGGGGGAAGACTGGAAAGATTAGTTATTAAAGCGAGAATGAGGGATTGATTCTGGATATATGAAATTTGATATGCCAGTTCGTTATCCAAATTATGCTGATTAGTAATTCTACATGCACCAGTAGTTCATTTGGGTGGTCTGTGCTGGAGATACAAATGTGGATACTATCAGCAAGAAAATTGTATTTACAGTCTTGAGATTAGGTGAGATTTCCGAGGAAGTGAATGTGGATAGAGAAGAGATTAAAAAACCGAGCTAATTTCGACATTAAGAAACTGAGAGGAAGAACCATCAGTGGAGGCTTGAGAATGTATAGTAAGAGTTAGGAGATAAACCAGGAGCAGGTGATGTCCTGGAAGGTAAAAAAAAAAATGTTATAAAGAGGGTCTAATTACCCATCAAATGCTGACAATGGGCCAGATAAAAAGAGTTCTGAGGACTGACCTTTGGATTTACCAAGTGGAGATCACTGGTGACCTTATGAAAAGGAATTTCTTTGGAGTAGTGGGAGGAAAGCCTACTTCAGATGAGCTTCAGAGAGATTGGGAGGAGAGGTACTGAATTTAGACATCTCTTTCAAGGAGTTCTGCAGCGAAGGGAAGAAGAAACAGAGCTGTAGCAGAAATGGAGATGAGGATTTGGGGGAGTTTTCTTTAAGATGGGAGAACTTTGTTTATGCTAATGGGAGTGATACAGGGAAGAGAGAGAGAGAGCAAAATTGAAAGTGCACTTTTCCTTGAAGAGAGGCTGGCCCTGTTTATGAGTGTAGACTTTTCATTTATGAGAATAAGAGGGAAAACAGAATAGATAGATAATGGTGGTTAACAGGTTCTCAAATATGGCAGGAACTTCTTAATGCTTTTATTTTCTCAAATAAGTGGCAAGTTCAGAGTGAAGATGGGGAAGTACTGTTAGAGGTGTGAAGACAGGAGAAGTTATAAAATAGTTACCTATTTATAAAAGAGATTGGACTAGGGTAGAGGACAGCAAACCACAGCTTGTGGGCCAAATTCTGTCTGCTTCTGTTTTGTTTGTTTGGTTCCCAAGTTTTACTCAGGAACTCATAAAAATATTCCAGATAAATGAGTAATATTTTTTGGTGATATATTTCAAATATCTTCTGGAAAAGGGCACCTCAGAAGTTAGTAATCTTGCTGTTGCCCCTTTCCTCCGAGATTCCCAGCTTTTCCTTTCACTTTGATTCTCTCCTCAAGAAACTACTCAATATTAGCAGCATACATGATTCCATCTTCTTCAGTGTGGGTGCAGTCAAGAGTAAACCTCAGAACCTGCTTCTTTTTTTGCCACCTTTCACCACAAGCTTTTTCATGGGTGCTGTGGTATCCACATAGGCAGAGAGGGAGCTGGGCACACTACTCACATGCAAAGATCCCCTATTTGCTTCAATTTTTGTGAGTAAAGTTTTGTTATTACACAACCACTCCCCTTCATTTATATATTGTCTCTGCTTTCCCACTACAACAGCAGAAATGAGTTTTTTTCACTGAATAGTTTCACAGAGTACTTTCACATGTGGCCTGCAAAGCTTAAAATATTTACTGTCTGGCCTGTTACAGAAAGTTTTCAGACTCCTGGACTAGAGGACTCTAGTGTAATTGCCAGGTAGCTTTAAAAACCCTTAAGTATATGGTCTAGTATAATTACAAATAGTTGATTATCACCTCCCATTTTCTCATTGCTGATGTGAAACTTATCTGAACTAAGGAAGTCAACTTACACATTTCTCCTAGCACTCTTGCTAAGTGCCAGATACTCTCCTAACCTTAGGAATCCCTGTTCTCAGGCTTACATGGATTTGAACCTGAATGGAGACTTATTAATGAATAGCTGTATGATTTCAAATAGATTGACATACTCTGGATTGCTTGACAAAGGGTGTCTCATTAGAGTTATTAATGCTATAATAGTTTATGCTGTCTCTTATTTCTCTCCCTGTTCTGTATCAAGTCTACAAGTACTGCTCCAAACCAACAGTTCTTCATTTCAAGTCTCATGCAGATAGAAAGGTCACTTAACTATTGTTATCATGGATCTGGTACCTTGCCACTTAGAACTTGCACAGAAACCAGAAAAACTAGCTAATGCTTGCTGTAACATTAAAAATTCCATATGATGAAACGATGTCTGATGGCTATTTTTGGTATATTTTGTGTATTTGGTTTCTGTGACCAAATCCCATTGTGATTAGAATTGGTATATTCAAATTAAAGATTTGGTTACAGCTGTAAGTCAGCCTGACAGATATCTTAAGTTTAGATGTGCAAAACTTTCATTGTAGAAACAGGTTAAGATGCTTTCAGATCCTGATATTCCTTGGTTTTAAAATTTTAGAAGTATGTTTATTTCTGCTTAATGCTGGTTTACTTAACAAAAGTAGTTTTGGTTGTTAATAGTGTAGAATGTTAACAGATGATGTCTGATCAAATTTAAAGCAAATTCTTTAGTTAAATTTTACATATGGGCATAATCAAGAAAAGGTTTTTCTTTTTTACTAAATTTCAGTATTTTTTTCCTAAACAGATTATGAAGCAATTGTGAAGCTGTCAGATGGATTTAATGGAGCAGACCTGAG
The DNA here is from genome assembly GCA_032199065.1 of Smutsia gigantea. NCBI lineage: Eukaryota > Metazoa > Chordata > Mammalia > Pholidota > Manidae > Smutsia > Smutsia gigantea. Next base: position 28,155 of record JAVSCE010011429.1, read on the forward strand.
AAATGTTTGTACTGAAGCAGGTAAGGCTTTAAAGTACTGTTTTTACTATTCATTTTGATTTATTTAATTTTCTAACAACATGTTTGGGTTTGTCCAAAAATAGGACTTTGCAAGGATTTGGGTGCTTGTTCTTTTGGGAGTTGGTTCTAAGTAGCAGGAGAGAATAGGGCAACTGAGATGGAAAGATGGAAAGCTATTATAATGGTGCACCATTGAGGTAGCTAATGTAGACAGGATTTGATTCTGATGAGACCACAGAAACATACAGAATGCCTTTCAGAATTACCTGGCTGAAATAGGGGAGACTGCAGCATTTATTTACCAGCTCTCATTCCACCTTGGATGAGATTTGCCTTGGGGATGTTAACTCTTTGCACGTCTGGATGCCTTAGGGCAGAATGTGGAAAGGTATGCACGTGATAGCATACTGGCTTCTTGAAGTTAAGTCAGGGACTATAGAACTGTCTGCCACACCTCTGGTTGAAATCAGACTGGGCCAGAGGTATCTGCTGCAAAATGGATGACATGTTTGCTGATATTAGTTTGTCAGCAATAAGCTTTGGAAGATTTGATTTATGAATATTGTGATCATGCAACTTGTGTAAGATGTAGTTTCTAAATAGAATTTTCTCTGGATTGTGCGATCCTATTTTATTTCTGGTACCAAGTGGCTTTTAAACCCTCTATAGAGTCCTTTATTCTTTGTCCTCCACACAGATTCTTAAAATTGAAAAAATTAATTTCTATAGTAATTTTTATAGTTACTGATGACATTTGCAGATGAGCAGTTATTTTGAATAGTACAAAATGTGATTTCCTCTTACTTTCATATAACCTTTAGCTTTATTTTAATATTTTTTAATAAATTCAACAGCATTTAAAGGGGCAGCACACACATGGCTTCTCCATAGGAGTGTCTTCATAAGGTATACTGTAACTCAGTATCAGGATCAAAGATATGCAGGTCTGGAAACTCAGCACAGATCAGAGTAAATCGTGCTCACAAAGACTTACTAATAAAAAAATATTCAGAGGTAAACTTAATGTGGCTTGAACTACTCAGAGTAACTCATGAGATTCTCTTCCCAAAATCTACCCTGGACCAAATTATTAGAAGATTGCTTTGGTGCAGTTGGAGTCCAAACAAAAGCAGTGTCATATCTTAAAGGATGAGATAATTAAATTATGACATTGTCTTTTTTTCATTCTTTTCAGTTTTATTGAAAAATAATTGACATATATCACTATAAATTTAAGGCATACAGCATGTTTGTTTGATTTACTATATTGTGAAATGATTACAGTAGGTTCAAATAACATCCGTCTTCTCACGGATACAGTAAAAACAAAAAAGAAATTTTTTTCTCCTTGTAATGAGAGGTCTTAGGATTTACTCTCTTAACAACATTCCTGTTATCATAGAGCAGTGTTGGCTGTAGTCATCATGTTGCAGTTATATCTCTAGTATTCAATTATCTTATAGCTGGAAGTTTGTACCTCACATACTCTTAAAAACTTATTATTAGCTTTTTCCAATAAAGAGCTATAACTTCTGTGTGGATTAAAATTTTACCTTTTTAACTAGGTGGGACATTCACATCTGGAGATAGACTGAAGTTCTCTGGTTTTCTTTTTATTAGACTTCAGTCCTTTTTTGTTAACATATCTTTAAGTTAAAATACACTTGATTCAGTTACAATTGTCTTTCAAATGCTGAGATTATCCTTTTTGTATTAGCATCTCTCTCTCAACAATGATTTGGAAGTAGTCATATGCACAAAGCTTGGAAAAATAAACTATTTTAGTTGTAGCCTTCTAAACAGGTTTTAAAACTATTAAAAAACAGTCATTTCCATTCACCTGATTTCTGAGGATAATATAAACTGGCTATTTCTAAGACTCCTTGTATAGAAATCTTAAAAGGGAAGATAGGAAGTAACCCTTGGAATCTTCTATTCCAACCCACTCATTTTAAATAAGTAAAAATTCAATATAAACAGATTTTCGTGAAAATATTGGTAGGACTCATTTAATTAGTAGATAGTGATAATTTACCATCTTTAGTATATCATGAAGTTAGGATTGTTTCAAAATCTGGGACCCATATCCAGGACACAACTAATGTTAAAAAAGACAGAACTTTCACCTCTTTGTCAAGTAGTATTTGACAAGTAACTTGTCAAAAACTTGAAAGAAAAAACTGAATTGTGATACTTGAATGTGAAAGTCATATAAAAATGACAGTTTGTACATAAATAAGGTGAATTTAATATGTGAATACTGGCACTGATTTTTGTTAAAGCCCACTGTTGGCTCTCTTTAATTCCTGTTCTCTAAGCTTTTGATTATTAATGAGGAAAGGCTATCAAAATTACTGGAGGTCTTTTCCCAAACCATACATGTGCTCCCTCCTTCCAGGGAATTGCCTATAGGGTTAAACTGCTGCTTAAAATGTACATGTTTTGTTGATAGTTGGGTTTTGTTTTTTTCAAGATGCTGTTGAATACAGGGATTGTGTGAGCTGGATTTTAAATATCCAGATAGTTGTCTCATTGTGTTCTAGCTCTTGGTTTGGAAAATAATGCTCACTATAGCTATGGAAATTAATTCAACAATGATAGTGGTTTTTGACAAATTAGAACTACTGGCTTAGAAGTAGAGAATCTAGGCTTCTTCACATTTACTCTATAGAGTTACATTATTTTTTATTGAGATATAATTAACAAATAACCGATTCAGGGGTACAGCATAATGATTCAATACTGTGTACACTGCATCACCACAGTAAGTCTAGTTAACTTCCATCACCACACATAATTACAAAAATTTTTTTTCTTGTGAAGAGAACTTTTAAGATCTACTCAGCAACTTTCAAATATATATAATATGGTATTATTAAGTATAGTCATATGCTGCACATCCCAGACTTTGTAATTGGAAGTTTGTACCTTTTGACTACCTTCATCCATTTTGCCCACCCCTCTTAGTTTTCTTGTCATAAACAAATATTTCACATTATATAAAGCAGTCATGTTGTTTTATTCTCCACAGGTATGTTTGCAATTCGTGCTGATCATGATTTTGTAGTACAGGAAGACTTCATGAAAGCAGTCAGAAAAGTGGCTGATTCTAAGAAGCTAGAGTCTAAATTGGACTACAAACCTGTATGATTTACTGTAAGGTTTTTTGATGGCTGCATGATAGATATTGACTTCATGTAAAAATAAAATTAAGGAAAATAATGTATGTATTGGCAATGATCTCATTAAAAGAGTATGAATAAAAAGTATAAATAACACTAAAAATTAGTTCAGTGATTCTTTTAAAATTGGTACAGAAGAAATTTGTATGTTTGTTAATGTTGCATTTATCGCAGCATAAGTTATAAAAGAAGAGTTTGTTGGAGCTCTTCATATTTGCTGTGTGAACATTTTGTAAAACATTGAAAGTGGTTTGAGATAACAGTACAAGAGAGCATTTCTTATGACTTATTTTAAATCATTTGTTTTCTTCATCCTAAAAAGTTGAATAAAATCTGTTTTAGTTCTCCTACATAATTATTCATTGTCTTTTTTAAGAATACATTTACTATGGGCCTTAGGTTCTTTAGTAAATAAACTATTTAATAACCAAGATGAAGTTGTATTAGATGGTAAGCTTCTGGATTTTATTTTAAAACAGTACCCATTATGTACTCTTAAATACTCTTAAGCTCTTATGAATACCTTGTTATACTTAACATAGATTATGTGTGTATGTCTCTGTATAGTCCTCCTTCCAGAAAGTTTTTGTTTACTTTCACCTACTGTGATTTGGCTGTGTGATAAATTAGATTGGTACATGCACCTCCATAACCTTCTTTTAGATTATGATTAAAAGTAGTATTTGCTAATAAATTGACTTGGTTTTCTTGATTAATGTGAGATCATAGTTCCCTTTTGAGAATGTCACTGGATCCTCTTCCCAGAAAAATTAATACATACATACACACAGTTTTGTGGACGCTGAAACTTTAAGGAGATTAAATATTTATCAAGCTCTCTTGAGGACTGTATAGGTATCTATGGATACCAGGCCAAGAATGTCTTGATGTAGGGGATGTTGATGTCAGAAATGTTCAAAACAAAGTTCTGTTATCTATACACAATTCTTTCATATTATGTGGTAATTAAAGCTTTAATAAAATCATCATTGGGTATCAATTTAGAGTATCTTATTGTTAAAGGTGCTGTTAAACAAGGAACTTAAGTTTCATGAAAGCACACTAAAGAATAAGTAATATATATGACCTTGGTAATTGAACATTCTTCAAATTAAAAACCAGCAGAGTATTGTGTGCCTTTTTATAACCTTAAAAGGTAAAGAGCAGTTTACATAGTGATAAAGAAAATGGAGCACTCAAGCTAGCCATCTCATACTTAGATTATTGATCAGTTCTATATATGTGTTGGTAATGTATTTCATAAATATGACAATATAAAAAGTAATAGAATGTCACAGGAGTTTAGGTCAAATATCCATGTGATCCTTTTTACTTTATCCATTGTAATTTGCAATTTAGTTAGTGGATGACTTGTCCTTTTACTTTGGTGATGGTTGTTTAAAGACTCAGTTTGGTGTACAGACCTTGAAAGTCTGGGTTCTTCCACTTCTAAGCTTGATTTTCCTCATGCATTTAAAAACAAAAAGGATAGTAGTATATCCACAGGCCCAGAGAAAATTATCACATACCTAAACTCTATTAACAATATAGTATTAACTCTGATTCAAACTCTTAAAAAGATAATCTGAGCCACATAATTATTATGTTGGAATACTAAAAAACTTAGAAGCAAAGGCAGAGACCTTTCTTAAGTATTACATAAAATTTGCTGAGTGAGCTATCAATTCTGTTTCTTACTTTTTCTATTTGCCATTCTTACTTGAGATTTTCTAGTCATAGGCCCAAGTATTCTTAACAGTCCACCGTTTCAGTTTGCCTAAAACTGATGGGTGTTTTATTTTTTGTGTAGCATAACATTTTAAAATAAGCTCCTCATTTATTTCGGTTATTACCTCACCGCAGATTGTGCAGGATTCTGAGAGGGAAGAAACTAGTTTTCTTTTCGGATGCTAGTCTGGAGGCTAGGATGCTTTGCCCATTCTTACACCAAAGGAGGGATGTGTGCCCTGCCCGGAAAGGGCGGAGCTGGTTTGGATTTTTCCCAGGACCTTGAGCCGTTCCCTCCCTTCTTCCGCAGCCCCACCTTCCCTACCACGCCCGGTAAGCTCCGGCGGTAGTGCCTCCGGAGCCCCGCCCTCTGCGTCTGCGCCCCGCGAGGGGGCGGGGCGGTGGCGCGCTGACACCTGGCGGCCGCGGGGGGGCGGGCCGAAGGCAAGCGTGGGCTGCGATTGGCTGGAGCGGCGCGGGGAGGGCGGGGGCAAGGAGGGAAGACGTTTGTAGCGTTAGTTCTTGTGTCAGAGCCTGGGCGGCCTGAGGGGCTCCAAGACCGTTCGGGGAGGGAGACGGCAGCAGCATGGCGGCCGGGTACGAGCTGCCCAACCCTCTTCCCCGCTGTCGCCGCCGCCGCCGCCGGAGTCGTTGGGATCCTTTAGTCTGCGTGTGTTAGTTCAAGCCCGCTACCCGCCTGTCAGCCCTCCGACCCACCGGCCCTCCTTCCTTTCACCGCCACTTCAGCCTGAGGGTCGGGCCGGCGGGATAACTCCCACCCGCACCACAAGCCTGCGGGCCGGGACCATGGAGGACGTGAAGCTGGAGTTCCCATCGCTCCCACAGTGCAAAGAAGATGCTGAGGTGAGTCTGTCCGGTGACTGCCACGCACAGGCCTCCTTTTGTGGCTCCGCGGAGAGAGGAGACCTCAAGCCCCAAACCGTCGAAGCCTTCATCTCTGTTGGAGCCCTGTTGCCTCCGGGGGACTTGCCGGGACCCTGGGCGGAGCTCCTGCTCGGGGCAATCAGCCTTCACCCTGACTCTGAGTTCCTTTTCCCCTCCCGAGACCTCGGCGGAAGGGCTGGGTCTGATCTATTTAAAGAGATGTACGATTCCCCGCTAGGCTGGGCGTCGAGGATTTACTTCGAGTAAGGTTCCCCTTTTTGTTACCACAGCAATACGAGGGTAATGTTTTTTAATCTCAGTTTGAGGGATATCTGTGGTGTCATCGATGCACTGTGGGACACAGAGCCCCACAGATGGAATAGATCTGGGACCTGAACTTCGAAGTACGGGTTCAGAAACTTTTCCAAAGTTGAGGGTTTTCTGTTTGATTTTAATTTTTGTTTTGTTGTAAAGCCGTGACCAGCGGAGTAAAATGTCACAAAATTAGCTCATTTGAATCTGAAAACTTCAATCAGAAAACTTGCCCTTTCAATTTTAAAACTTGTTAAATATTTAAGGTAAAATCGTTTATTTGATGAGTTCTAATTCGGAGTTTTTTACTCCACCTTATATCTCCCCAGCCTGACGTTTGTATTGAGTTTTCCCCCATCTACTACTAGTTTAAAATACTCTGTGGTATTGCAGACTACTAAATTAAAATTTTCTGAAGACTAAATTAGTAGCAGGACACGGATACTCGGTTATGCATTAGTAGGATCAAGAAAGAAAGAAATGTAAAATTTCTAGTTTTAAATATCTTAAAGTAATTGGAAAAATAAAGCTCTGTTTTTAAGAGACCATTTATGCCAAATATTCATTCTCTTGAATATCTTCATTTGGGGTTCACATTTTTTATTTGGAGGGAATTTTTGCTTACATTAGTAATTCTTGAAAATTTCATGTTTTAAGAGTAGTCTCAAATAGAAAAGAAAGTCAAATTTATGTTAAAAATGAATTTACAGTTTTTTCTTTATTAAATATGGAATAATTAGAATGAGGATTATGTTTTATATCCTCAAAATGATGTGGTGATTTCAGCACTGGAAGCCACTAATACTTAGAAAGAATGTAGAACATTCCCACTTTTTGGGTGAAGGCATTGTAGTTTAGTGAGTGTAAGTGATATGCCAAGGTAACACAGTAGCACAAGAGACAGTAAGGAACTTAGTCTCCTGGTTCCTAAATCATTATTCTTTTTAGTACACCTCAATTCTTCCCTGATTTAATCTTTAAAAATATAGTTTAAAATGTTTACAGACTCTGCATTTAATCCTTTAATATGTGTATATAATATGTCTTATCCCTGTGAAAATTTTAAAATCATACTAGGGATAAGCTTTCTTTTTTCCTTGTAGGACAAAATTAATGCTTAAAGCTTAGTAGATAATGGTGCAAATACTACCTACTGAAAGCCCATCCATTCCTTGTTTCATAGCTTTGGTTGTTCTCTTTTGGTTACGAGTGACAAAAACCAACTCAAACTTAAGCAAAGAAAAGAGAAGTAACGAAATCCAGAAAGGTAGGGGTGCATGCAGCTGGTTTCAGGAACTTGACAAGATGGTATTATAATGCGTCTGAACTGCTTCTGTCTCTTACCAGTGCTTGTCTCTACCTTGAGGGTCTCTGCTTTTTCTTGGGTTTCTGCACAGGTATGGAGTTTGACCATCAGCTGCTCCAGGGTCACACGCTTACAGAGCCTGCACACTGAGGAATGAAAGTGCCTCTCTCTAAGATTATGTTTAAAATGGGAAGGATCGACCCTACTCAGGCCATGTGTCATTACTTTGGATCAGTCATGATAGCCAGGAAGGGGTGAATACAAGTAACCCAGTGTAGGTCTTATACCCACTTTCTTGGGTAGAGGAGTGAAGTCTATCATTAGTAGTCTTCCCACCAAAATCATAGGAGCATTTCCACAGAAGTTGGGGGTCCTTTCTGGGCTGACAAAACTATAACCATTAAATAGAGTATGTAGTTACTCATGACTAACTAACTAATGAAACAATGTTAATTTTCTAATTTCTGGTGAGATAGATCAAGTGTCAAATGGTCTTACATAGTTATGGTGACTATTACCTCCAAGTTTCTTGAAATTCTAGTCAGGGCTTTCCTTATACAAAAGTGCAAACAAAAATTTAGCTCTATTTAGATCAGCTTGCCAAAAGATTGCCATTCCTTTGTTTGACTTTGCTGTGATTCCCCATTGTTTTGAGGATGAAGTTCAATCCCTTAACACCATTTGCAAGGTGTTCTGTGATCTGGCATCTACCTACTTTTCTAACCTCATTATGAACTGCTGTTTTCCTTGCTCCCTTTTTCGTGTGCCGTAGGTATAGTCATCTTTTCAGTTCCTGGAATGCTTTTATTTTTCCTTTTACCTCAGAACTTGTACATATGGTATTTTCCCCTGCCATGCCTGACACTGGCCTTGCTCTCACCTAATTAACTACTTGCTCTTGGCTTAAGATCTCACTTTAGGCATTATTTCTTCTGAGAACTTCCCTGATTTTTGCCAACTCCTCGGCCCCCCTTCTCACCCCTCAGACTAAGTTCAATCCCTCAGGTTTATAAGCCTCTGTTGCGCTTGATACTTTCATACCTACCTTTGTAACAATTATCATACTTATAATTTTGGTCAATGTCTATTTCCACGATAGCCTGAGTGTTCCGTATAAGGGAGCTTAGTCACCAGTAAGTTCTGTCTTATTCACTAATGCTCTTTCATTTAACACAGTTTTTGGTATGTATCAGCTTAATGAATGTTGACTTAATAAGAGAATATTGACTGATTTTGATAATGGTCTTAACTTGTGGCACACACGATTATAGTAGTTTTTAGATGTGAAGGTAAAAAGTGACTTATAGTACCAATTTTTAAACAAATTAGTTGCGTAGTTAGGGCTACTGGTTTTATAATTTAAAAATTAATGTCTATTTTTCTCTTCAGTTAGAAAGTGAAATATAATTTATTTCAATTGTAGTTTGGCAACTTAACAGTTATCCTTTTGATTTTCCTTTACCTTTTGATTCCCATAATACAGAATCAAAAATAGGAATTGCTTAATATCTGTCTGAGGATTCCTCTCCGAGCTCCTTAAATTTAGAATGGTGCTTTTTAAACCTAACTGTACAGTTGAATGCCCAAGGAGCTTTTACAAAGTAACCATGTCTGGGCCCCACCATCACCTATTTTGATGTAATTGGTCAGAGATGGAGCCAGATCATTTTAATTGGCAGCCAGGTTTAGAAATAACTTATTTGTTTGAATGCCCTTCTGCCGCTCTGTATCTCTGTATCCCATTTTTTTACAGTGAAAATCTCCTTTGGTGAGAACTAAAGGAAAGGGCTTATTCTGAAGAAGACTACTTTTTTTTGGAAGAGAGAAATTATAATACTAATTTTTCTGTTTTGTGAAATATCCCAGCTGAGGATATTCTGACGATTTTTTTTTCCTGAACTGCTCCCCCAACCTATGGAAAATTCTTAATCTATTTTGGTATTTCTAGAAGTTTTGTGTTTCAACTCGCCTGATTCACCTGCTAAGAATTAAGTTTTTATTTTATCTAGTGGTTACAGCCTGTATCCTCTGACATATTTATTTATTTATTGGTCTTTGAGCATTTTTATAATATTTTTTTCAGTCCCCTAAGTGCAGTTTTACGAATCATGTAACTTTTCATTTGTATGAGAAGGAAGGAGAGAGCCTAAAAGATGTTACAATGTTTGGTACTTTCTAACTCATACTGATGATTGAAGGATTTTCCCTTGGAAATAATTTCTATCAGAAGAACAGTTTGTTTCATAACTTGGGATATTTTGGCTTAACTGGCTTGCTTTGGCTTAAAAAATACAGTTGGACTGCTTGGCTGATCACCAATGCAAAATTGATTCCACTAATTAATTATAATAGTAATTCACAATAGATCATTGGGAGTCTGCCCCATTAATACTACTATCTCTAAAGTGATGAATTTTAGGAGCAGTATGAGCAAGCTGAGATTAAGGTTAACTATGAAATAGGCAAGACTTGGTTATTAGATGGTTACAGATGGATGTATGGTAGAGCAAGACCATGATGAGCATGAGTGACTTTTAAAATCTTGATCTGGTATCCTAAAGGCATCAACAGAATTGGTAGACAAGGACAGTTTAAGATTTGTTCTGTAGGTAGTAGTCAGGGCTAGGCAAACGGAGAGGTTAGATTCTTGAGATCAGGATCTAATGCCAGCACCAAGAATAGTTCCAAATGAAATTTTCTGTGAGAAAAAGCCTTTTGGGTTTCAAAGGATCCGTACCTATTACAGCAAGTCTCATGGTCACTAACATAGGCTGCATGCTTATTTGTGTGTCTTGTGAATAGGAATAATTTTTTATTCTCTCCTGTACAACTTGATATTTACTCCTACAGCATATTATGTAAATACAGCATACATGATCTATTTAACATAAAACTTGTGGGAAGCTCACAGTATCTTTGAAGCCTCTTGTTTCACTTAAAAATTCAGATAAATCTTGCCTTCTATCTCATATGGTCATTTGTTTAAATATAAAAATACTTTAAATTAGTGGCTAGTGAAAATACTTTTTTTTTCCATAAAAGTCTTTTGGTAAAATTGGTATTCCAACGGAAGCACATTTCTCCTGTATTTTTTAGTGCCTTCTGGTATATTGTCAGATATTCCCTGGAATATATATACCCCATTTCCTTATATATGTTCCCCCTTTTTTCTTCTTTTATCACTCACAACTTAGAGATTCATTTTAGGTAAACTCTAAAGTACATGTTTCTTTAATTGCTTTCTTTCTTACAGCTCTGACAAGTTGCTTCAGGAAGATAAGGCTGGCTGTTAGACTACTTGAGAATCTTTTTTTTTTTTTAGGAAGAAAAGGGAAAAAAAATATCTATAGTACCTAGTGCCATGGATTTCTAAACTGTACATCTATTGTGTGCTTATTCTGTGGCAAGGCGCTCTGCTCATTGTTAGGGGTATCATGACTAAAATTACAGTTTTTAGCCTGAGTTCTTTAAAAACTTCAGTATAAAAAGGTTATAACGTATTGGTGAGTTAAAGAAGCAGGTAAACATTCAGTTTGTATGAATTGATTACATTTCCCCCTCTACTGGTGTGGAAATGATATGCTGTATTTTTGTTCTGTTTATCAGTAAAATCATTTTATGCAGCCACTGTTTAAATATATGTTTGCTAGATAGTTCTTCATACATTGAGAGGCTATGTAGTGTAGTGATTAGTTAGACTCAAAGTCAAGTTATTTAGGCTTTCTGTGCATGTAAAATACAGACAATAGTATAAAAAAAATATTTTAGAAGTTGCTTTGAAAAGAGTCTGCTTGGTAGTAAACTCTCTGCTTTTGTTTATATGAAATTGTCTTTTATTTCACTCTTCTTCTTAAAAGATTACTTTCTAGGCATATATTCTATTATAATTATTTATTCACCACTTTGAATATATTATTACTCTGACTCCTGGCTTCCATTCTGCAGTTGAGAAGTCAGGGTCAGTATAAATGTCTTTCTTTTGTATGTAATCTGTCTTTTTTTGTCTGGATGCTCTTTTAATGCAAAGATATTAAGTGTACAATTCAGTGAGTTTTGATGAAGATATACACCAGTGTAACTACTACTCCTATCAAGATAGAGACCATTTCTCTCAACATAGAAAGTTACCTCATATCCATTTCCAGGCAGTCCTTACCATACCCTCAATAGGCAACAAATTTTATGATTTCCTATAGCCATAGTTTAGTTTTATCTGTTCTTGAACTTCATATAATGCATCAGGCAAAATAGACTCTTTGTTTATGGATTTTTTCTCTGAACATGATATCTGTGAGATTCATCTATATTCTTGTGTTGATAAGTACTTGATTCTTTTTATTGCTGATGTACTATTTCATTGTATGACTATGTCATGGATAGACATTTCAGTTCTTTGGCATATGATGAATAAGCTGCTTTAAATATTCTTATACAAGTCTTTTTGTAGATATGTTTTCATTTTTCTTTGGTAAATCTTAGTGGAATTGCTAGATGAGGGTAGGTGTGTGTTTACCATTTCATTTTCACCCCCGTGAGCAGTGCTTGAGAGTACCAGTTGCTCAGCATCATCACTAACATATGGTGGTGTCAGTCTTTTTAACTTTAGCCATTAGTGGGTACATAGCAGTATCTTGTAGTTTTCATTTGAATTTCCTTAATCACTAATAATGTTGAATACTTTTTCATGTGCCGTTGGCCATTTATAGATCTTCTATGGCAGGATGTCTGTTCAGTTCCTTGTCCATATGAAAAATTGGGTTGTCACTTTATTGTTGTGCATTTATGTATTTGCATTCAAAGTCTTGTTGGGTATATGTATTACAAATATTTTCTTCCTGTTTGTGGCTTGTTTTTCCCTTAATGTATTTCTTCGAGCAGAAGTTTATAATTTTCATGAAATTGAGTTCATCAATTTTTCTCCTTTAAGCTTACCTTTTGTGCCCTCTTTAAGACATCTTTGCATTTCTCATGGTTGCAAAGATATTCTTCTGTTTTCTTTTTATCACTTTTGCATTTATGTTTGTACATACAGTTTTTATTTCTTTAATTCATTCAACAAGTATTTATTGAATGCCTGCAGTGTGTCAGGTACTGTCATCAAGCATTCATCTATTGATGGAAATAGGTAACAGCAGCGAAGACCGATAAAACATTTGTGTGTATATTGTCCAGTTTGTTCCTACACTACTTGTTATGATTTTTCTTTCTCCATTGTATTGCCTTGCAGTCTTTCAGGAAAATTGACTGCATATGTGTAAGTCTTCTGGACTCCATTCTTTTCCATTCTTCTGTTTGCTTTTAGTCTGAAAAAAGAAATTCTCTTTGTTTGGTGTGCTGCTGTTTCACTGTCTGCCTGTTCATTTCTTTCCCTTATCCTGCTTGGGATTTTTTGGGTTGCCTATTTCTGGGGTGTGGTGTCTTTATTTGTTTTTTTGTGGGAACGTGTCTTTTATTTTTTTATAATTATTATCTTTTATTAATATATCATTGATATATACTCTTATGAAGGTTGCGCATGAAAATCAACGTGATTACTACATTCAACCATATTTTCAACCCCCACATGTCCCATTGCAGTCACTGTCCATCAGTATAGTAAGATGCTACAGAGTCACTACTTGTCTTCTCTGTGCTACACTGTCTTCCCCATGATCCCCCCCACACCATGTGTACTAATCATAATACCCCTCAATCCTCTTCTCCTTCCCTCCCCACCCACACCCTCCACTACCCCTGTCCTTTGGTAACCACTGGTACCTCCTTGGAGTTTGTGAATCTGCTGCTGTTTTGTTCTTTCAGTTGTGCTTCGTAGTTATACTCCACAAATGAGGGAAATCATTTGGTATTTGTCTTTGCCTGACTTATTTCACTGAGCATAATACCCTCTAGCTTCATCCATGTTGTTGCAAATGGTAGGATTTGTTTCTTTCTTATGGCTGAATAGTATTACATTGTGTATATGTGCCACATCTTCTTTATCCATTCATCTACTGATGGACACTTAGGTTGCTTCCATATCTTGGCTATTGTAAACAGTGCTGCAATAAACATAGGAGTGCATATGTCTTTTTGAATCTGAGAGCTTGTTTTCTTTGGGTAAATTCCTAGGAGTGGAATTGCCAGGTCAAATGGTGTATCTGTTTTTAGTTTTTTGAGGAACCTCCATATTACTTTCCATAATGGTTGAACTAGTTTATGTTCCCACCAGCATTATAGGAGGGTTCCCCTTTCTCAGCATCCTTGCCAGCATTTATTGTTCCTAGTCTTTTCGATGTTGGCCATTCTCACTGGTGTGAGGTGATAGCTCATTGTGGTTTTAATTTGCAGTTCCCTGATCGTTAGCTATGTGGAGCATCTTTTCATGTGCCTGTTGGTCATCTAAATTTCTTCTTTGGAGAATTGTCTGTTCATATCCTCTGCCCATTTTTTAATCAGATTATTTGCATTTTGGGTATTAAGATGTGTGAGTGGTATAGTGTCTTTAACCAGTTTTGGAAAATTCTTAATATCTTGTGTTATATTATTTCTCCTTTTTTTTTTCTCTCCCCTCCTTATGGAACTTAGATTCTATAGATGTTAGACCTTTTAATTTTATCTTATATGTCTGTTAATTGCTCATATTTTCCAACTCAGAATTCACGTCATTTTCAGTTATGTTTTCCAGTTCACAAATTCTGTCTTTATCTGTGTCCTTTCTTCTCTTTAGCCTATCCACTTATTTTTTAATTTCAATTGTCCTTTTTCATTTCTACATACTCATTTTGGCTCTCATAGATTCAGTTCTTTAATCCTTGGTCATTCTTTTGATAATCTTATTTAAGTATATTAAATGTGTTAAATTTTTTATCATAATATCTGCAGTCTTTGTGGATGTGATTCAGTTGCATCTGCTTTTCATGGTGGCTCATTCCTTTTTTTTTCTTTAAAGTTCATTTTTTATTGTGAACTCATTGGAACTTACTTGTGTGAATAATTTCTGATGTATGTTTAGGGTATTCCTCTCAAGAGAGGAAAAGCATTTGCTTCTCCTACAAACGCACAGACACTATCTACCCAGGACCACTTGACATTAAATTTTAACTTGGCTTTACAAAGATAACTGAATTCTAATGCTAAACTTGCATGAGAGCCAGATTGTGGTTATGAAGACCCCACCCTGCTACTATCATCAACTTCTGTTTAGAGCCAAAGCTAAGAAAGGCAAGAGTATGCATTTCTATGAGGATGAGGTTAAGTTATAGTTATTTTCCCCACTAGTTTATCTTTCACTGAGGTGTTGCCTTTTGGGGTGCAGGCATTTTTGTCTTGATGTGACTGGCCACTTTTGAGCAGGTCCTTGGCTTTGTCTTATGTCTCACGTGTAGTGCCCTTTAAAATAAGGCCATAGTTTGCATATGGAACAACTAGAACTCCAGGCATTACTGGTGGACTGTAAATTGGTTTTGAAAAACTTCTGGCAGTGTCTAGTAAATTCAAATATAGGCCTACCCTATGATCTAGTGATCCCATTGATATTTATATATTCAAGAGAAATGAATTCATATATCCACAAAAAGTGTGCTTTCTTGTGTTTGTGTATATCTGGGGATTTCTTCCCCTTACTCCCTTGGTAGTTCAGCTGTGCATTTAAAGATATTTTTAAAAATGAACTTCAACTTCAATAGACAATTTCTCAGGGTTTATAGCCTACTTCTACCTTGCTGAGACCAATTTCCAAGATTAAAAATAAAAAAATACTTTGTTTCTCTTTATTAAAAAAAAAACTGCTGACTTCATTGCAGAAGTACTATTCTATTTACAACTGAGAACTATATGTACTATATTTGATTCTTCATATTAATTCACTGTAACTTTTTTCTTTTGCTAACTTTTAAAATATTTTCTGTCTTTTCCCATTGACATTTTGCATCACTTGCCAACTTCTTTATTTTGGTCTGCATTCCAAAGACAGAATGAACTCTATAGTGAAATTGAAAGGAATTGAACTAGACTGAGTCTTAAGTGCCAGTAAGATATGGAAAAGGCTGATAAGTATCTGGTAGTTTAGATCAGGGATAGCAAATACCTATCACATACCATTCTTCTTTTATCCTTTACAGATACTGCTCATTGCACAGACTCCTCTCTTCCTGAGACTTTCCTCAAAAAGCATTTTAGCTGCCTACTGCCGGTTGATTTATAGTTGGCATGAATGATGAAAAATCTACTTGACATCTCTGATTTACAGTATCAGTTTTGGGGAGAAACTTCTGCAATATTTATTTTTATAATTAATGAGCTATTCCATCCATTGTATAAAGTAAAATAATCATAATGTAGAGGCCCAATTATTAAAAGAATACTTTAATCATTTCTTATTAAATTTTTAGGTGTTTGTGAAGCCAATTGAGTCTGTTTTTTATAGAATATTCTTAAAATATAATGTATTTTTTAAAAATCCACACACTTGTATGTCATATCTTTAACCTTTAATTGCGTGACATTTTTCATAATGTTATTTACTTGTATTCTTGTGTTTTCCTTCCATTTTTAAGGAGTGGACCTATCCAATGAGACGAGAGATGCAGGTATGACAACTTTTTTGTTTATTCAAGCCAACCCATATTATTACTATCATCATTATTAAATAACTTAACCTGGTTTCACAAAGGATCTGAGACCTGTTGTCTCATGATAATTAGGCTTCATCACTGTTTTAAATATTAACACATTTAAGGTTAATTATGGATTTTAAGAAGATGGGAAATGAATTGTTCCCTTTTTTCCTTAGGTGAGAGCCATGGATATAATAATATATGTGTATGTTTAATGAGTCACTTGTTTTTCCTCATCTGAAAAATTGGGTATGATATTTGTGCTCCTTTTGAAAGCAGTTTGCTTTCTGTGCTTGTCTACTTTAGATAAGTTAAGGAGAGTTAATTGGAAAGAAAATCATTCCTTTAAGTAATTGTTTATCTTTGTGTCAGATTTTCACTATAACTCTAAGTAACAGTTCTAATCTTGTATTTTGTGCTACTTTTGATTTGACTAAATAAAGTTGCAAAGGGATGATTTCTTTATGCCTATTTTATTCCTAGTCTACAGCAGAGAATATAAGTAAAATTAAGAGATGTCTTATTAATCCAAAGACAATACAATGTGCAAATTTTACCCAACCTGCCTTCAAAGTGCACCATGGAAGTTCAAATATCTTGCTCTTCAGAACTATCCTTGAACTTTAACTGTCTCATTTACTATATAAAGCATATCTGCATTTCTCTTCCTGGTCACTTGCTCAGTGTGGCTAGACAGTGCTACTGAAATAACAAGCTTTATAGCAAATTATTATAACAACTATGAAAACACCCACAAAATCACTTATATGGTGCATATTTTGTACAGGTTTAAATTGCTGATGGTAAATATCTCAAATTTTTTCCCCTAGGAAATTTTACCTGGATTGTTTTTAGGTCCGTATTCTTCTGCCATGAAAAGCAAGGTAGGAACTTTAGGTTAGGTTCATCAAGAACCTAACCAACTTTCCTGGAGTAAATTTTTTCAGTAGTAAGAGTTTTACTTGAATAGGAGCCCACAAATACTGCATGTTAAAGGTAATTACCATTCTGGAGTACCTACCTCTTTCCAGATTTTACTGGACCAGTAATTCTTTAGTGTTACACCACAAATCGTGAGTTTTTATATTTTACTTTTCTCACAAAATCCATAGGTTTGAAAGATTTACAAAATAAATGACCTTATTTACTTACTTTCTAAAATGTTAGTCATCTGTTATTGCAAATCATAGCTTCTGAACAATATGAGATAAAATTAAAGCCCAAAACAAGGATATTTTAATATTGTAGCTAACCTTTCCTTACGAAGAGCAAGAGTGTGTGCTTGCATCCATGTGTTTGAATTGAAATGATTCAAATCTTATTTCTGTTTTTCCAGACTTTAGAGGTCTGGATGCTCCAGGTTGTAAAATATTGTCCTAATTAGTCAAACTGAAATGCATTTCTTCATTACACAATTAAAAAGGGTAGATCTCATGTTAACACATGAAGTAGTGTTGTTGGCTGCTTCCTTGAGGATTCAGCCCTAAGAGTTATGACAATGCTACTAATTCTCTTTGAATTATAATGTGAAATATTGTATCACAAATGTTTTCCTCTGTACCCTGCCTATTTAGAAGTGAGTATTCTTGTGTATGGTATCTACCTACAGTAGGCTTTGTAAAAACTGTAGTTTTAAACTTTCATGATATGGTTTAAAGTATTTATGAATTTTAGGTGATTGGGAGGTTATTTTTTAAGTTAGAGGCATTCTTTTTGAGACTGGAAGGCTTGACTGTTGAGACATATCTAAGAGTAGCTCTATACGTTTTGATGCCTACAGCTAGGTTGTGAAAATGGGATGTTAGAAAAAAAAATTAAAAATAGTAAGGAAAAGATAGGGTAGATAACTTAAAGACTCAACTGTGACTACTTTGTAAAAGACAAAAAAAAAATTATTGCCCCAAAAATGTATTCACAAAATACTGGCTTTCAAGATTGTTTTAGATTATTTGCTTTTCATATTCCCACTGCACTTTATAAATATCCGGTTTTAATAAAAGGGACAAATTTAAGCTCTTTTTAACTAGTGAACTTTTTTTTTTTGGTAAAATTTTCCTATGTATTGGTGTAAGATGAGGTCATAATTTGCTTATATAAGTGAAAATCCATTGAAAAGTAAAAAATATGTGCTACTACATTTGGGTTCTATTTTTTTAAAGATTTGTTTTTAGTAATAGTCTGATTATGTTCCTTAATATCTTGTTAAAACATGTTTTTATCCATAGTTATATGACATATTATAGTTTCTCACATTAATAAAATAGATATGAAAACTTTGTATATTATAAATAAAGAATAAACAAAGGAATAAATGTTGAATTCATTTTGAAGGTTTAATAAATATCAATATAGAATATTGATTAATTATTAATCCTACCAATGCTTTCCTTCCTTCTCCTAACTCAAGATGTACTCAGGAAATACAAAGATATTTAAACTCTCTTCTATGTCAGAAATGGTAAAATTTGCTGCAAACAGTAACATTTAAAACTAAAAAATCACATTTTCTTCATTAGCTCAGGCTGCTAAAATAAAATACCATAGATGGATGGCTTCAACACAGATATTTTTCCTCACAGTTCTGGAGGCTGGGAAGTCTGACATCAGGGTGCCAGCCTGGCTAGTTTTTCCTGAGGGCCCTCTTTCTCGTTTGCATATGGCTGCTTTCTTGTGTCCTCACATGCTGGAGAGAGGAAGATGACTCTTCCTCTTCATATAAGGGCACTAATTCCACCATGGGACCTCTACCCTGATGATCTCATGTAAATCTAATTGCCTCATAAGGACCTCACTTCCTAATACCATCACCTTGGAGGTTATGGCTTAAACATATGATTTTAGGGAGACACAAACATTCAGTCCATAATAAATATAAATTATTCTTTGACTTCTCTCATGAATTATTAGTATTACTATTCTAGACTATTTAATGCTCAAAGTGGGAATTAACTATATAGGCTGAAAATATAGAGAACTCAAGATTAATAATTCTGATTACTCATGCTAGCATGATTTGTTCATTCATTTATAACAGATAATTACTGAATAACTATTATGTTCTCATCCCTGTTACACATACTTAATATGAATCAGTATTCATACAAAATCCTTATTCTCATGGAGTTGACATTCTAACTATTAAAATAACATGTCATCTGTAAATTCACTGAAACCTATAAATCAGTTGCAAATAAAACTTTATTTGATAATTTCTACTAATCCCCTCTAAAGAATAAAGATTGTAGTCAGTAATGTAACTACCGTTAGTAAACGTTTGCCATGAGCACCAGATATGATGCAGAACACATTTTATATAATTCTTACAACAACTCAGTGAATAGAAGTGTTTTCCCCATTTTCATATAAGAAAATGCGCCACAGAGATCAAGTCATTTGCAGAACTGGAATATATAGAGAGCTTGAGCTTCATAACACCTAAGCCCATGTCCTTAGCCAGTATAAAGTATTGTTTCCTAAATAAACTATATTTAAGATCTCATCAAGCTCTAAAATTACAGGTGTAAAATTATCCTATTAACCTTTTGAGGACATAGAGTATATTAATCTTGAATCATTGAAATATCTTGCTAATCCCTTCAGTTATTATAAAATTAGCTATACTACTAATATTCAGTCCTGTGTATTTTCAAACATCTGCATTACAGTAAGATGATGTTTTGTATTTTAAACTATTTCTCTCCTCTCTCCTCACTTTCTTATAGCTATCTATACTACAGAAATATGGAATAACACATATAATTTGCATAAGACAAAATATTGAAGCAAACTTCATTAAACCAAACTTTCAACAATTATTTAGGTAAGAACTGTTGCTATGGTTTATTAAAATGTTAAGGATAACAAAAACATAGTTTTTATTTCAAGTTGATTTTATCATACCAGACTCCTGTATATGTCTATTTTATGAAAATGGGTCATACAGCACATCTTTTGAAAAGTAAATTTCCTTTAAAATATTTTAAATAAGTAATTCATGCACATAATGCAGAGTTCTAAATGTTCAAAAAATGTATAAGTAGGTTCCTATCACCAAGAAACTCAATTACCTCCTAGAGGCATCACTTGTAACTTCTTTTTTGAGTATTCTTCCAGAGTTGTATTACACATACAAGCATATTCTTACAGATGAACTTTTGTTTTTTTACACCGGCTTCTTTTTTTTTCTCTTCATGCAGTTGAATCTTTCCTACTGATCTTTTTTTGTTGTTTTTATTTTTTTTATTAAGATATCATTGATAAACACTCTTATGAAAGTTTCACATGAAAAATATTGTGGTTGCTACATTCACCTGTATTATTAAGTCCCCCCTACACACCCCACTGCAATCACTATCCATCAGTGTAGTAAGATGCCACAGAGTCACTAGTCTTTTCTGTGTTACACTGTCTTCCCCATAATCCTCCCCCACACCATGTACACCAATCATAATACCCCTCAATCCCCTTCTCCCTCACTACTCACCCATCCTCTTCCATCCTTCCCCTTTGGTAACCACTAGTCCCTCCTTGGAGTCTGAGTCTGCTGCTGTTTTGTTCCTTCAGTTTTGCTTCGGTGTTAAACTTCACAAATGAGGGAAATCATTTGGTACTTGTCTTTCTCTACCTGGCTTATTTCACTGAACATAATACCCTCCAGCTCCATCCATGTTGTTGCAAATGCTAGGATTTGTTTTCTTCTTATGGCTGAATAGTATTCCATTGTGTATATGTGCCACGTCTTCTTTATCCATTCATCTGCTAATGGACACTTAGGTTGCTTCCAAGGTGTTGCAATAAACATAGGGGTGCATATGTCTTTTAGGGTCTGAGATCTTGCTTTCTTTTGGTAAATTTCTAGGAGTAGAATTCCTGGGTCAAATGGTATTTCTATTCTTAGTATTTTGAGGAACCTCCATATTGCTTTCCACAGTGGTTGAACTAATTTTACAGTCCCACCAGTAGTGTAGGAGGGTTCTCCTTTCTCTGCATCCTCGCCAGCATTTATTGTTACTAGTCTTTAGATATTGGCTGTACTAACTGGTGTGAGGTGATATCTCACTGTGGTTTTGATTTGCATTTTCCTGATAATTAGCAATGTGGAGTGTCTTTTCATGTGCTTGTTGGCCATCTGAATTTCTAATTTGGAGAAGTGTCTGTTCACATCCTCCGCCCATTTTTTTAATGGGTTATTTGTTTTTTGGGTGTGGAGGTGTGTGAGTTCTTTATGTATTTTGGATGTTAACCCCTTGTCAGATATGTCATTTACAAATATATCCTCCCATACTGTAGGATGCCTTTTTGTTCTCCTGATGGTATCCTTTGCTGTACAGAAGCTTTTTAGCTTGATGTAGTCCCATTTGTTCATTTTTGCTTTTGTTTCCCTTGCCCGAGGAGATGTGTTCAGGAAAAAGTTGCTCATGCTTATGTTCAAGAGATTTTTGCCTAGGTTTTCTTCTGAGAGTTTTATTGTTTCATGACTTACATTCAGGTCCTTGATCCATTTTGAGTTTATTTTTGTGTATGGAGTTAGACAATAATCCAGTTTCATTGTCTTACATGTAGCTGTCCAGTTTTTCCAACACCAGCTGTTGAAGAGGCTGTCATTTCCCCATTGTATATCCATGGCTCCTTTATTGTATATTAATTGACCATATATGCTTGGGTTTATATCTGGGATCTCTAGTTTGTTCCATTGGTCTACTGTTCTGTTCTTGTGCCAGTACCAAATTCTCTTTGCAGTAGACCTTGAAGTTGGGGGGCGTAATTCCCCCCCAACCCCACTTTATTATTCCTCCTGAGGATTGCTTTGGCTATTCGGGGTCTTTTGTGGTTCCATATGAATTTTAGAACTATTTGCTCTAGATTATTTTAACCAGGATGGCCGTTTTGACACTATTAATTCTTCCTATCCATGAGCATGGGATGTATTTCCATTTATTGGTATCTTCTTTAATTTCTCTCATGAGTGTCTTGAACTTTTCAGGGTATAGGTCTTTCACTTCCTTGGTTAGGTTTATCCCTAGGTATTTTATTCTTTTGGATGCAATTGTGAATGGAATTGTTTTCCTGATTTCTCTTTCAGTTAGTTCATCATTAGTGTATAGGAATGCAAAAGATTTCTGTGTATTAATTTTGTATCCTGTAACTTTACTGAATTCAGATATTAGATCTAGTAGTTTTGGAGTGAATTCTTAAGGGTTTTTTATGTACAATGTCATGTCATCTGCAAACACTGACAATTGAACTTCTTTACCAGTCTGGATGCCTTTCATTTCTTTGTGTTGTCTGATTGCCTTGGCTAGGACCTCCAGTACTATGTTGAAAAAAAGTGGGAAGAGTAAGCATCCTTGTCTAGTTCCCAATTTTAAAGGAAAGGCTTTCAGCTTATTGCAAGTTTAATGTTGGCTGTGGGTTTGTCATATATGGCCTTTATTATGTTGAGGTACTTGCCCTCTATTCCCATTTTGTTGAGAGTTTTTATCATGAATGAATGTTGAATTTTGTCAAATGCTTTTTCAGCATCTGTGGAGATGATCATGTGGTTTTTGTCCTTTTTGTTGATTTGGTGAATGATGTTGATGGATTTTCGAATATTGTACCATCCTTGCATCCCTGGAATAAATCCTACTTGATCGTGATGGATGATCTTTTTGATGTATTTTTGAATTTGGTTTGCTTATATTTTGCGTATTTTGCATCTATGTTCATCAGGGATATTGGTCTGTAATTTTCTTTTTTTGTGGTGTCTTTGCCTGGTTTTGGTATTAGAGTGATGCTGGCCTCGAAGAATGAGTTTGGAAGTATTCCCTCCTCTTCTACTTTTTTGGAAAACTTTAAGGAGGATGGGTGTTAGGTCTTCACTAAATGTTTGATAAAATTCAACAGTAAAGCCATTGTGACTTAGGTAGTTTTTTGATTACCAATTCAATTTTGTTGCTGGTAATTGGTCTCTTCAGGTTTTCTCTTCCTCCTGGGTCTGCCTTGAAAGGCTGTATCTTTCTGGAAAGTTGTCCATTTCTTCTAGGTTATCCAATTTGTTAGCATATAAATTTTTGCACTATTATCTAATAATTCTTTGTATTTCTGTGGTGTCTGTAGTGATTTTTCCCTTCTCATTTCGGATTCTGTTTATGAGTGTAGGCGCTCTCTTTTTCTTGATAAGTCTGACCAGGGGTTTATCTATTTTTTTTTGCTATTATTAATATACAATTACATGAGCAACATTATGGTTACTAGACTTTCCCTGTTATCAAGTCCCCACCACATACTCCATTGCAGTCACTGTCCATCAGCATAGTAAGAAACTATAGAATCACTACTTGTCTTCTCTGTGTTATACTGCCTTCCCTGTATCCCCCTACCCCGTCCCTACCTCCCCTACATTATGTGTGCTAATTGTAATAGTCCTTTTTCCCTCTTATCCCTCCCTTCCCACCCATCCTTCCCAGTCCCTTTTCCTTTGGTAACTGTTAGTCCATTCTTGGGTTCTGTGAGTCTGCTGCTCTTTTGTTCCTTCAGTTTTTGCTTTCTTATCTCCACAGATGAGTGAAATCATTTGATACTTGTCTTTCTCTGCCTGGCTTATTTCACTGAGTATAAACCCTCTAGCTCCATCCATGTTGTTGCAGATGGTAGGATTTGTTTTTTTCTTATGGCTGAATAATATTCCATTGTGTATATGTACCACACCTTCTTTATCCATTCATCTACTGATGGACACTTAGGTTGCTTCCATTTCTTGGCTATTGTAAATAGTGATGAGATAAACATAGGGGTGCATATGTCCTTTTCATATTGGGCTGCTGCATTCTTAGGGTAAATTCCTAGGAGTGGAATTCCTGGGTCAAATTGTATTTCCATTTTGAGTTTTTTGAGGAACCTCCATACTGCTTTCCACGATTGTTGTACTAATTTAGATTCCCACCAGCAGTGTAGGAGGGTTCCCCGTTCTCCATATCCTCGCCAACATTTGTTGTTGTTTTTCTTTTGGATAGCAATGATCCTAACTGGTGTGAGGTGATATCTCATTGTGGTTTTAATTTGCATTTCTCTGATGACTAGCGATGTGGTGCATCTTTTCATGTGCCTGTTGGCCATCTGAATATCTTCTTCGGTGAAGTGTCTGTTCAGCTCCTCTGCCTATTTTTTAATTGGCTTATTTTTGTGTTTATCTATTTTGTTTATTTTCTCAAAGAATCAGCTCCTGCTTTCATTGATTCTGTTGTTTTATTCTTGATTTTATTTATTTCTGCTCTAATCTTTATTATGTCCCTCCTTTTACTGACTTTAGGCCTCATTTGTTGTTCTTTTTCTAGTTTCATTAATTGTGAGTTTAGATTGTTCATATGGGATTTTTCTTCTTTCCTGAGGTAAGCCTGTATTGCAGTATACTTTCCTCTTAGCACAGTCTTAGCTGCGTCCTACAGATTTTGCGTTGTTGAGTTATTCATGTCATTTGTCTCCATATATTGATTGATCTCTGTTTTTATTTCGTCATTGATCCATAGATTATTTAGGAGCATGTTGTTAAGTCTCCATGTGTTTGTGGGTTTTTTTGTGTTCTTTGCTCAATTTGCTTCTAGTTTTATACCTTGTGGTCTGAGAAGCTGGTTGGTACAATTTCAGTCGTTTTTAGTTTACTGAGGCTCTTTTTGTGGCCTAGAATAGGATCTATTCTTGAAAATGTTCCATGTGCACTTGAGAAGAATGTGCATCCTGCTGCTTTTGCGTGGAGTGTTCTGTAGATGTCTTTAAGGTCCGTCTGTTCTAATGTGTTGTTCAGTGCCTCTTTCTCCTTACTTATTTTCTGTCTGGTTGATCTGCCCTTTGGAGTGAGTGGTGTGTTGAAGTCTCCTAAAATGAATGCACTGCATTGTGTTAGAATTTGTTTTACATATGTAGGTTCTCATATGTTGGGTGCATAGACATTTATAATGGCTATATTCTCTTGTTGGACTGACCCTTTATCATTATGTAATGTCCTTCTTTGTCTCTTGTGGCTTTCTTTGTTTTGAAGTCTGTTTTGTATGATGCAAGTACTGCAACTCCTGCTTTTTTCTCCCTATTATTTGCATGAAATATTTTTTTCCATCCCTTTACTTTTAGTCCGTGTATGTCTTTGCGTTTGAAGTGATTCTCTTGTAGGCAGCATAAAGACAGGTCTTGTTTTTTTATCCATTCAGTGACTCTTATGTCTTCTGATTGGTGCATTCAGACCATAAATTTAGTGTGATTATAGGTAGGTATGTACTTATTGCCATTGCAGAGTTTAGATTCATGGTTAGCAAAGATTCAAGGGTATCTTCCTTACCATGTGATAGTCTAACTTAACTCACTTAGTATGCTGTTACAAGCACAATCTAAAGGTTCTTTTTTTTCCCTCCTTTTTCTTCTTCCTCCATTCTTTATATATCAGGTGTCATATTCTGTACTCTTTGTCTATCCCTTGACCGACTTTGGGTTTAGTTGATTTACTTCTGCATCTGCTTAGCAATTAATTGTTCTACTTTTTTTACTGTGGTTTTATTTCCTCTGGTGACAGCTGTTTAGCCTTAGGAACACCTCCATCAATAGCAGTCCCTCCGAAATACACTGTAGAGATGGTTTGTGGGAGGTAAATTCTGTCAGCTTTTGCTTATCTGGAAATTGTTTAATCCCTCCTTCAAATTTGAATGATAATCTTGCCAGTAGAGTATTCTTGGTCAAAGCCCTTCTGCTTCATTGCATTAAATATATCATGCCACTGCCTTCTGGCCTGTAAGGTTTCTGTTGAGGAATCTGATGATAGCCTGATGGGTTTTCCTTGTAGGTGATCTTTTTTCTCTCTCTCGCTGTATTTAATACTCTGTCCTTATTCCTGATCTTTGCCATTTTAATTACATGTCTTGGTGTTGTCTTCCTTGTGTCCCTTGTGTTGGGAGATCTGTGCACCTCCATGGCCTGAGAGACTATCTCCTTTCCCAGATTGGGGAAGTTTTCAGTAGTTACCTCCTCAAAGACACTTTCTATCCCTTTTCCTCTCTCTTATTCTGGTACCACTATAATGCGAATATTGTTCCATTTGGATTGGTCACACAGTTCTCTCAGTATTCTTTCATTGCTAGAGATCCTTTTGTCTTTCTGTGCCTCAGCTTCTTTGTTTGTATTCCTGTTCTCTAATTTCTATTTTATTTACCATCTTCTCTACTTCATCTAATGTGATTTTAAATCCCTCCATTGTATGTTTCATTTCAGATACTGTATTCTTCATCATTTGTATCTCATTCTTGAAGTCCTCCCTGAGTTTTTGAATAATTTTCTGTAGCTCCATGAGCATGTTTGATTTTTATTTTGAAATCTCTTTCAGGAAGATTGATGAGTTCAGTTTTACTTGGCCCTCTTTCTGGTATTTGGGATTTTGGTTTGAACCAGGTTCCTTTGACGTTTCATATTTGTAGATGGCACTCTCTAGTGCCCAGAAGCTCTACTCCCTGGAGCTCCTCAGCCCCTGGATCAATGGCAGGGTCACCTGCTTCCTATCTGCAGTGCCTGCCTCCACTGCCAGGGCCTGTGGGCTGAGCATGCTGGGAGAAGCCTCTGTGCTTTGCACTTTTAGCCACCGTAGGCAGGGCCACCCTATGGCTGGCCTGGCACAATGGTGAGGGCAGTGATTTGTAAGCTGATGCCAGCCAGTAGGAAGGTGCATCAGGCTGTGTTTTGCAGTGGGAGGCCTCATATTTTTGTAGTCAGCCAGGTTGATGGAGCGTCTGAAGCTCCTGAAAGTTCCCAACCTGTTGGCCAGATTGTGACTGGACAATTTTGTCCACCTGTCCTTTCTCCTGAACAGCAAGCTCTGTACAATCCTTTCCCCTTTAGCAGCCCTCTCACTGTTAGGAAGTTTCTCAGATTGCCCCGCTCTCTTTTGTCCCAGTGTAGCTGGTTGTTAATATGTGATTTCTACAAGTGGCTGGAATCTCAGTCTCTCACAGTATTCCACCTGTCTTAGCTTTTCATCCCTACTAATCTCCAGAGCACCATGTAATGTAGGTTTTTGCTCCCAGAGCAGATCTCCAGGGCTGTGTTTTCAGCAGTCCTTGGCCTCCATCCCCTTTCTGCTCCATTTCTCTTCCTACCTATGGTGAGCTGGGGTTGGGGAAGGGCTTTGGTTCCTCTGGATCACGGCTTTGGTACTTTACCCTTTTTCTTGAGGTCTGCTGTTTTCCCCAGGTGTTTGCGGTCTGCTGCAGCCTTCTTTCCAGTTGCTCTTTCAGGATTAGATGTATTTATAATATTTTCATATTATATGTGGTTTTGGGAGGAGGTTCCTACCTCACTTCTTATGTCGCCATCTTTAATCTGCTACTCCCTACACTGGCTTTTTAAAAAGAATTTTTATATATTCTGGAGATTGCTTCATATCATTACTTAGAGAGATGCAGTATTCCTTTTAAGTTGTATAGTGACACATTGTATGGCAATACTATAGTTTAATTCAGCCCATGTCCTATTATTGGTTATTTTGATTGTTTCTGGACTTTTGCTAATATTAGCAAGTATCTGTGTACATGTCATTTAATTCATATGTTAATATATCAATAGGATAAATTTGTACAGTTGATGTGTCAAAGAACGTGAGCATTTAAAATTTCAGTAGATGTTGCAAATTGCCTTCCAGGGAGTTGTATTAGATTACATTCCCAGTATGAAGTTTATGAGAGTGACTCTTTCCTTGGTATTTCTCCAAGACAGAATTATGAAACACTTTTAATTTTTCCTAATTTTCTGGAGTAAAGATAATATCTTATGTAGTTTTAATTTGCCTCTCTCATTTATCATATAATGAGTCTGGTTGAACATCTAACAGTTTTAATATTCTTTATTTTAACTTCACTTCAAAAATAGAGAGTATAGCAAATGTGATACAAAGGTCAAAGGGTACAAAACATATGCAATGAAAGTATGTCTCTTTCCTTCTTTAAACCAGCTTCCCTCCTGGGAGGCAGGTACTATTTAAAAACATTTTTTTTATTTTGGTATCTTCAATGAACAATTACATGAGCTACATTATGGTTACTAGACTCCCTCCATTATCAAGTCCCCACCACATACCCCATTACAGTCACTGTCCATCAGTGTAGTAAGATGCTATAGAATCACTACTTGTCTTCTCTGTGTTGTACTGCCTTCCCTGTGCCCTCCCCCCCCACATTATGTGTGCTCATGGTAATGCCCCTTTTTCCCCATTATCCCTCCCTTCCCACCCATCCTCCCCAGTCCCTTTCCTTTGGGTACCTCTTAGTCTATTCTTGGATTCTGTGAGTCTGCTGCTGTTTTGTTCCTTCAGTTTTTTCTTTGTTCTTATACTCCACAGATGAGTGAAATGGGAGGCAGTTACTATTAACCTTTCCTTGAATATTATTCTAGAGATACTCTGTATCTATATAAAAGCATAAGTGTTAAAAATATTTTAATGCTATTGCTTTATTGTTTATAAAAATTGAAGGCAACCTTAATGTCCATCAGTATGAGATTCTATATACTGTGTGAATATACAATAGAATACTGTAAACATGAAAAAGAATGAAATATTTCTGTGTTGATAAGGAATTATCTCTTTAATATTTATGAAATGAAATAAGGTGTACAACTACATGTATACTCACAGTATGTTTAAAAATATATACATTATGCATATATTATATATGCATAGGAAATTTCTGGCCTAATAGACTAGATACTTGAGAGTGGTTATTTCCAACAAGGGAAATTCAGGGTCTGGGATGGGAAAGGGACCTATTTTTCATTGCAAACATTTTTATACTGTTAGAATTTTTTATCATATGTACACATCTTTGGGTTAATAAAAACTAGTTTTAAAAAAAGGAATGTATTCTAAATTAAAATCGAATTGAATTTTTTCTAATTGTGAAAGAAATATTTGTTCTTTATAGATACTTTGGAAAATCAGAATGACCCCAAGAAAAATATTTTAAAAAGTCATCCATAATTCCACAACCCAAAGAAAACACTTTGTCATTTTAGTATAATTCCTTCTAATTATTTCTTTATTATGTTTGTATTCACCATCATCTATGTATTTCTTCATCTATATGTGTGTATTTGCATACATCTACATCTTGTGTATATTAAAGAAAATGCAATGTATTTTAAAATAACATATGTTTCTAATTTGTATAGAATTTTTGTTTTTATTACCAAAATGTCCTGGTAACCTTTTCTCCTGAGGTTTAGAATACTGGCTTATAGATTGATAGTTCTTCTAGTGGCATGCAGTAAAATATTTTAGTTTCACTGTGAATTAACTTTTTTTTCCTCTGAAGCATTGTTTTATATAACAGGTCTGCCAGTCACTTTAGGATATCGTCATTGTCAGACTCCTTAAATTTTTACATTGGATTATCCTTGATCCTGAGCTTTGACTTCTCTATGATAAGCCTTGAATTTACTGAAGTTGTTACCACCTAAGTGATCATTAACTAATTTTTAATGCATACTGACTTTAAAAATTAAGTTCATAACTTAATTACCTATAGTTGTGTTAACAGGTGGTTTTGGAAATAGGTTAGAAATGGAAGTTTTCTGCAAAAACAAAATAAGCCTAGGATGCTAATAATGCCTTATTTTAAATGTTTTTCAAAGTGTGAAATACTAGGATAGGTGGTTTCTTGGCTGTTTTTTGCCCTACTGAAGGTCAGTTCAAACAATGAATGTTTGACTCATGTCTGCATCAGACTTTGCTTTCTTTTTGATTTGGTCTTTTTCTTTTAGACTCTGAACTTTCTCTGAATTGTCCTGTGTAGGGTTAAGAGAAGGGTTCACAGGGCCATTCAGAGAAGAATATTTTAGTCCAAGGGAATTTTGTAGAAATAGGTAAGGAATAACAGTAAGGGATACAGGCACTTTTGTCTTTAGTTTCTCTAAGTCCATTCAAATCAAGTTTCTTCCTAGTGATTTTTCTCTTTTAACCAGACTTTTTATACCAAAATATCAGAGAAATGTTAATGTTATTTATGGCTTTAAATGCTATGCTTTCAAGCAATATAAAATCTGTGATCCATTTCTTGGGAATATGATAATTTGAAAGTTGTTTTCCATTATTTTTATAATCACCAAGAAGTTTTTTAATATATATAGTTTTATCTGAGAGTCTGCTTATCACAAAATATTCTATTTTCAGATATTTAGTCTTGGATATTGCAGATAATCCAGTTGAAAATATAATACGTTTTTTCCCCATGGTAGGTATCAATATTTTAATACCATTTAAAACTTATCTCTGATTTGATCTCTTAATTGTGGTTCTAAAACTTAATGAAACACAATTCTTTCCTAAACTACTTTTACTTTGTTATGGCTGAAAATTGTGAGATTATAGTTTTTAAACCTTTTTATCTATTTAAAACTGCAAATATCTGAGAAATCACACTTTGAATTTATTAAATTCAAATATTAAATTTTTGCTCTTGTATAATTTTTAAAATTTGTAATAATCACATTTGTAGCATTTTGGAAATTCTTTAGTTAAGGTAATTTTTCCTCATAAATTAGCAGGGAATTATTTTCAGTATATTTTGTTTCACTGTATAAATGTATTTTATGCTTATATTAGTCCATATATTTTATTATAACACATTGTCTTTTGCCTTCAGACTAAAGAATTTATTGATGGGAGCTTACAAACTGGAGGTAAATAATATTTCCTTTACTTAGCTAATGTTTAATTTTTAGGAGATTATTTGTTACAGTTAGTTTTTTAGCTAGTATTTGTCTTAAATGCAGGATATGGAAGTTGTAGTTATATATAAGAAACTATTCCCCAATTTGTGTTTGCCAATTTTGTGTTTCATTTGGCCTCACTTTCTTAAATATTCCTATAGAACTACTTGCAAATTCTGAGTCTGTTTTAAATCTCTCTAACCTGAAAGTCTGTTGTCTTTACACAGTTAATATAAATGAATTGTAAAGGTTTGAAAATTAATAAATATCCAAGTGGTATGTATAAAATATTTAAGAGAAATTTATGTTACTATGGCAAATACGTGGTTTCAATATATTTTAGTTGCTAAATCAGGTGTTTTTCTATCAGAATAACTATTTCTTGTTTTTCAGGAAAAGTTCTTGTCCATGGAAATGCAGGAATCTCCAGGAGGTATGAAGTTAGAGATAATCTTTCTTTCTCTAGCATTTAATTAATGAGTTGTGTTTTCCGTTTGTTTTTGTTTTTTTTTTCTAAAACTTTTTCCCCCTCTTCAGTGCTGCCTTTGTTATTGCATACATAATGGAAACATTTGGAATGAAGTACAGGTAAGAAAGTACTCTGAAACCTAGTCACAATTTAAATTCTCATTAAAATGAAGCTTAGTGGAGATGGTTTGGGAATCTGAACTTAATAGTCTCCTAATTTTTGTCATCTAGTCATGTTTGATTTCGGCATCCCCTTATATCCCTTGTTTGTTAGTATCTTAACCTTTGTAGTTTATCTATCTTGTATAGATCTGTTTAGACTAATAATTTGTGGTTTATAGAGCTAGTGGTAACTTGTTATTTTAAGAATTCAAGGTAGTTGAAGTTGGAATACCTCATGGAAAACTACTTATTACTAGGGATTTGGTTAGTCTGAGTTTGAATACTCTTTTAGACACAGAATTTACTGCTTGCCTTCTTTAAAAGGTGAATTTATGTTTTTCCTTTCACAGTAGTTAGATGAAAAATTACCTAGAAATTGTTTTAGTTTTTGTTCATAATTCAGTGTAGTCTTTCTTTTCCATAACCATCTTTTCCAGGCATACTGCATAGATGAAAAAGAGAGGGAGAGGCTCATGAGCTTCCTGCCCCAAA
This sequence comes from Smutsia gigantea, assembly GCA_032199065.1. NCBI lineage: Eukaryota > Metazoa > Chordata > Mammalia > Pholidota > Manidae > Smutsia > Smutsia gigantea. Next base: position 60,019 of record JAVSCE010011429.1, read on the forward strand.
ACAAAACAAAAACCTGGCCAGTGTACAGTGTTTCCTTTCTTAGTGTGTCTTACTGTGTAAATTAGAAATCTAGTAATCACTGACACCTCCTCCTCTTTTACTCCTCATCTTTCTTCCAAATTGGTCCATTACCAAATCCTGTATTCTTTATGTTTTAAAATATATCTTGAATCACTCTGTCTTTCCCTTCATCATCATTTAATCTCCCTAATCCAAGCTCCAGTCTGTTGCCTTTAGACTCTTCCAAGAGTAGATTTCTTAGTGGTATTATATATGCCTTTCTTTCTCTAGTCTGTTCTTTTCTCCATACTACATTTGGAATGATCTTTTCAAAAGATATATCTGATCATATAATCATCTTACCAAAAAAACCTCTCTCAAAGATTTCTAATCCTTAATAATTCTTAATATGGCTAGTGAAACTTTGCATGACATGCCCCTTTAACCTCTCCACCCTCATATCCCATTAACTTCTCTGTTTGAGCTATAGCCACCATTTGATCCACATGCCTAACACATAGTAGACATTCAAATGCTTGTTTAGTTTATTTGGTATCTTTTATGTTTAAATTATAATGGAAAAGTTTGTTTAAAAGTACCAGTTCTTAAAGGGATATTATGTTAATACATACAAATGCTTTGTTTACTTAATTGGAAAAGATTAATATTTAGTAGGCTTTGGTTTATATATTCTGTTTGTTGTTTGGTGTCTTGTCAGTAATATTAATAGTGAATATAACTTCCATTTATTGGGTTTCTGCTAGGTGGTGCCAAGTACTATTCTAGTTCTTTTATCTCATGCAGTACAGCAATACCAGGAAGTAGATGTATTTCTCCTTGTTTTACCAGTGATAATATTTTGAGCAAGTTCTATCTGACAGATGCTATATAAGGTAGTCTACACATACTGTTTCCCATCTTTACAATAGCCATGCAAAGTACGAATTAATACCTCCAATCTCCAATTTATAGATAAGAAAAATAAAGCTTAGAGAAATTGAGCAGCTTCCCCTAGGTTACATACTGGAAAGCAGAGGAGCTTCCCCTAGGTTACATACATGAAACTTAGTTTGACCATGCTGTGGATTTTTGTACTACAACTCACTAACCCTCTGTAGGACAAGCTATATGACTATGATTTCCTATTTTAGGTACATTTTTAGATGAGTTCCCATTTTAGGTAAATTCTGGAAAAATTAAGATTAAATCGTGAAATAATACCATTGCCTTTGTTTTCTTTTTTTGTTTTCAGAGATGCATTTGCCTATGTTCAAGAAAGAAGATTTTGTATTAATCCTAATGCTGGATTTGTTCATCAACTTCAGGTAACTTCTTTATTCTAGTTTAAGGCAGTCAGAAAATAGGATCATTAAAATCTTGTGTCTATCTAACTTAGGTGTAGAATTTACTTTGTAAATAGTTAAAAATCACCATACTATGACTAATTTGGATTCTTTATTCAAGTTTACATCTCTATTTAAAAGTATTCTCTTAAAATCTGCCATTACCAAGAAGAAAGTATTAAAGGCATATTGTTAAATCTAAGGTAAAATAATTGATGTTAGAAATTTCTTCAATTTTTTTCCTGTATTTTGATCACACACACAGAGCATCCTAAGAGTTTTAGTTCTAAGAATACTACATATTGCAACTTTTTCTATATTAATATGCTTTATCTCTTCCATGTTGCAAATTTTGTTGGTGCCTAGAATATTCACTAAATAAAACACAATAAAGATAAACCTGGGAATTATTTGATGACACTAATTTTTAATTTTTTTCCAAGAAGGAAAATTGTAGGTTGAAGAATGTGCTCTGTCTGATTCTATCCAAGAATGAAGAAATAAATCTCACATTGAGACAATAGAAGCATCCTAAAATGGATTGCCTCAGTTACCAAACTTCAAATTTTACTTCATTCTTACTTCTAATTTACTTTTTTAGTTTTTACTTCACTCATTTACAAGAGAAACAATGATATATCTGACTTCAACTTGTTTATGTAAAATGTTTATTTTTATTCCTTCTATGTAATTTTTTATAGAATGCAAAATTGTAATTCATATGTTTCTTTGCCTTTTAGCCCTGTTGTATAAAAATCCATTCTCTTTTTAAACGGCTTTTTGTATTTGAAAAGTGAGAAATAGTAATGGTTAAGAAAATTAAAATTCAGCAGTACCTAAGGAGAATACAATTAAAAGTAAGTCTCCTTAATAGCACATCTGGAAGGTATTTCTAAAACAGTATATATAGCAGGATAAAAGGGCACAAAAATTTCAATTATAATATAGGTTGATCATAGGGATGAAAGTGTAGCATGGAGAATATAGTCAATGGTCTGTAACATCTTTCTATATTGACAGATACTAACTGCACTAGTTGGGGTATGGATTTAATAATGTATATAACTATTGAACCACTGTGTTGTATACTTGAAACCAGTATAATACTGTATATCAACTATACTTCAATTTAAAAAAACACTTAAAAATAAAATAAAAGAGCATATGTAGCTCTAACTGCATAATATTTTTATTTGTATATATGTCACAGTTTTACATGGCCAGTTCCTTACACATGGACCTTTAAACTGTTTCTAGCCTTTCATGATCATAGGCAACATTAGGAAGAATATCCTGGTAGGGCCATTGTTGTTTACATGTGTAAATATAGCTATTAGATAATTGAAGCAAAGTAGAATTGCTGGGTCAGATAACATTTGGGATTTGACTTTGCCATATTGCCTAAAAAAGTCTGAAATAATGTAAACTTCCACCTCCAAGAAACAAGGCATACATGTTTCCCTATACCCTAATGTACAACAATAGGCAAAAGTGTTTTATCAGTAATTTTGGTCATTGCTGCAGTGGCAGTAAAAGTAGCAACTTCTTGTAGTTTACCCATTTCTGTATGAGGTTGTTGGTTGGACTTTTTCTCATTGAATTGTAAGAGCTCTTTGTATATTAAGGAAATTAGCTTTAGCCAAATGATTTGAAATTTCATTTTTGTTATACACCAATTTCTGACCTGTATTTGGGTCTATTTCTTTGCACTCTGTTCCATTGATCTGCTTATTGTTGTAAAATGGTATCAATTTTAAATATTATAATATTAATAAGTAATTTATGGTATGGTCCAAGATCCCCTTGTTAATGTTCTTTATAGAATTTTCCTGGAAAGTTGTCACATTTATTTTTTGATGTGAACTTTACTGGAAGGAAATTCACATTTTAGAAAGAACTGTCATTTCTAAATTTTGTCTTCCTCTCTAAAAATATGTTCTATTAGTTCAAGTCAGTTTCTAAAGGTGTTGTTTTCTTTGTGTAGAGTAAACGCATGTATTAACAAAATTCACCTTTTCTTTTCTTCCCATTATAACTGAAATTGCTTTTCCTTCTAGTATGTTTTCTAATTGTTTAATTATATGTTGGCAAGCTACTGATATTATTTTGCTATTCTTAAAGTACAGTTACATGAGCAATATTATGCTTACTAGACTCCCCCTATTATCAAGTCCCCACCACATCTTCTATTATAGTCACTGTCCATCAGCGTAAGATACTGTAGAATCACTACTTGTCTTCTCTGTGTTATACTGCCTTCCCCGTATCCCCCCACCCCACCAAACCCCTGCTACATTATGTGTGCTAATTGTAATAGTCCTTTTTTCCCTTTATCCCTCCCTTCCCACCCATCTTCCCCAGTCCCTTTCCCTTTGGTAACTGTTAGTCCATTCTTGGGTTCTGTGAGTCTGCTGCTGTTTTCTTCCTTCAGTTTTTTCTTTGTTCTTATACTCCACAGATGAGTGAAATCATTTGATACTTGTCTTTCTCCACCTAGCCTATTTCACTGAGTATAATACTCTTCAGCCCCATACATGTTGTTGCAAATGGTAGGATTTATTTTCTTATGGCTGAATAATATTCCATTGTGTATACATACCACATCTTCTTTATCCATTCATCTACTGATGGACACTTAGGTTGCTTCCATTTCTTGGCTATTGTAAATAGTGATGAGATAAACATAGGGGTGCATATGTCCGTTTCAAACTGGGCTGCTGCATTCTTAGGGTAAATTCCTAGGAGTGGAATTCCTGGGTCAAATGATATTTCTATTTTCAGTTTTTTGAGGAACCTCCATACTGCTTTCCACAACGCTTGTACTAATTTAGATTCCCACCAGCAGTGTAGGAGGGTTCCCTTTTCTCCACATCCTCGTGAACATTTGTGGTTGTTTGTCTTTTGGATGGTGGCCATCCTAACTGGTGTGAGGTGATATCTCATTGTGGTTTTAATTTGCATTTGTCTGATGATTAGCGATGTGGTGCATCTTTTCATGTGCCTGTTGGCCATCTGAATTTCTTCTTTGGAGAACTTTCTTTTCAGCTCCTCTGCCCATTTTTTAATTGGCTTATTTGCTTTTTGTTTGTTGAGGTGCATGAGCTTTTTATATAATTTGGATGTCAACCCCTTATCGGATATGTCATTTATGAATATATTCTTCTATACTGTAGGATGTATTTTTGTTCAGTTGATAGTGTCCTTTGCTGTACAGAAGCTTTTTAGTTAGATATAGTCCAGTTGTTCATTTTTGCTTTTGTTTCTCTTACCCCGGGAGATATGTTCATGAAGAAGTTGCTCATATTTATGTCCAAGATATTTTTGCCTATTTTTTTTCTAAGAGTTTTTTGGTTTCATGACTTACATTCAGGTCTTTGATCCATTTTGAGTTTAGTTTTGTGTATGGAGTTAGACAATAATCCAGTTTAATTCTCTTACATGTAGCTGTCCACTTTTGCCAACACAAGCTGTTGAAGAGGCTGTCATTTCCCCATTGTATATCAGTGGGGTATATCCTTTATTGTATATTAATTGACCATATATGCTTAGGTTTATATCTGGGCTCTCTAGTATGTTCCATTGGTCTATTGTTCTGTTCTTGTGCCAGTACCAAATTGTCTTCATTACTGTGGCTTTGTAGTAGAGCTTGAAGTCAGGGAGCGTAATTCCCCCCACTTTATTCTTCCTTCTCAGGATTGCTTTGGCTATTCGGGGTCTTTTATGGTTCCATATGAATTTTAGAATGATTTGCTCTAGTTCATTGAAGAATGCTGTTGGGTTTTTGATAGGGATTGCATTGAATCTGTAGATTGCTTTAGGCAGGATGTCCATTTTGAAAATATTATTCTTTCCTATCTATGAGCACGGGATGTGTTTCCATTTATTGGTATCTTCTTTAATTTCTCTCATGAGTGTCTTGTAGTTTTCAGGGTATAGGTCTTTCACTTCCTTGGTTAGGTTTATTCCTAGGTATTTTATTCTTTTGGATGCAATTGTGAATGGAATTATTTTCCTGATTTGTCTTTCTGCTAGTTCACTGTTAGCCTATAGGAATGCAACAGATTTCTGTGTATTCATTTTGTATCCCGCAACTTTGCTCAATTGAGATATTAGATCTAGTAGTTTTAGAGTGGATTCTTTAGGATTTTTTTATGTGCAATATCTTGTCATTTGCAAACAAGTACAGTTTGACTTCTTCCTCACCAATTTGGATGCCTTTTATTTCTTTGTGTTGTCTGATTGCCATGGCTGGGACCTCTAGAACTATATTGAATAAAAGTGGGGAGAGTGGGCATCCTTGTCTTGTTGCCAATCTTAAAGGAAAAGCTTTCAGCTTCTCACTGTTAAGTATAATGTTGGCTTTCGGTTTGTCATATATGGCCTTTATTATGTTGAGGTACTTGCCCTATATACCCATTTTGTTGAGAGTTTTTATCATGAATGAATGTTAAATTTTGTTGAGTGCTTTTTCAGCATCTCTGGAGATGATCATGTAGTTTTTGTTCTTCTTTTTGTTGATGTGGTGGATGATGTTGATGGATTTTCGAATGTTGTACCATCCTTGCATCCATGGGATGAATCCCGCTTGATCATGCTGGATGATCTTTTTGATGTATTTTTTAATTCGGTTTGCTAATTTTTTTTTATTATTTTGCTATTATTAATATACAATTACATGAGCAACATTATGGTTAGTAGACTCCCCCTATTTTCAAGTCCTCACCACATACCCCATTGCAGTCACTGTCCATTAGCGTAGTAGGATGTTATAGAATCACTTCTTGTCTTCTCTGTGTTATACTGCCATCCCTGTGTCCCCCCACCCCACCACCACCCCCTCTGCATTATGTGTGCTAATTGTAATAGCACTTTTTTCTCCCTTATCACTCCCTTTCCACCCCTCTTCCCCAGTCCCTTTCCCTTTGGTAACTGTTAGTCCATTCTTGGGTTCTGTGAGTCTGCTGGTTTGCTAATATTTTGTTGAGTATTTTTGCATCTATGTTCATCAGGGATATTGGTCTGTAATTTTTTTTTTTTTGTGGTGTCTTTGCCTGCTTTTGGTATTAGAGTGATGTTGGCCTCGTAGAATGAGTTTGGGAGTATTCTCTCCTCTTCTGCTTTTTGGAGGATGGGTATTAGGTCTTCACTAAATGATAAAATTCAGCAGTGAAACCATCTCGTTAAGGGGTTTTGTTCTTATTTAGAGTTTTGATTACCATTTCAATTTCTTTGCTGGTAACTGATCTATTCAGATTTTCTGTTTCTTCCTGAGTCAGCCTTGAAAGGTTGTATTTTTCTAGGAAGTTCTCCATTTCATTGATTCTTTCTATTGTTTTATTCTTCTTAATTTCATTTATTTCTGCTCTAATCTTTATTATGTCCCTCCTTCTACTGACTTTGGGCCTCATTTCTTCTTCTTTCTCTAGTTTCGTTAATTTTGAGTTTAGACTGCTCATATGGGATTGTTCTTCTTTCCTGAGGTAGGCCTGTATTGCAATATACTTTCCTCTTAACACGGCCTTTACTGTGTTCCACAGATTTTGCCGTGTTGAATTGTTGTCATTTGTCTCCATATATTGCTTGATATCTGTTTTTATTTGGTCTTTGATCCATTGGTTATTTAGGAGGATGTGTGAAGCCTCCACATGTTTGTGGGATTTTTCATTTCTTTGCATAATTTATTTCTAGTTTCATACCTTTGTGGTCTGAGAAACTGGTTGGTACAATTTCAATCTTTCTGAATTCACCAAGGCTTTTTTTGTGGCCTACTATATGATCTGTTCTTGAAAATGTTCAATTTGCACTTGAGAAGTATGTGTATCCTGTTGCTTTTGGATGGAGTGTTCTGTAGATGTCCATTAGGTCCATCTGTTCTAATACATTGTTCAGTGCCTCTGTCTCTTTATTTTCTGTCTGGTTGATCTCTTCTTTGGAGTGAGTGATGTGTTGACGTCTCCCAAAATGAATGCATTGTATTCTACTTCGCCCTTTAATTCTGTTAGTATTTGTTTCACATATGTAGGTGATCCTGTGTTGGGTGCATAGATATTTATACTAGTCATATCCTCTTGTTGGACTGACCCCTTTATCATTATGTAATGTCCTTCTTTGTCTCTTGTGACTTTCTTTGTTTTGAAGTCTATTTTGTCTGATACAAGTACTGCAGCACCTGCTTTTTTCTCACTATTAGTTGCCTGAAATATCTTTTTTCCATCCCTTTACTTTCAGTCTGTGTATGTCTTTGGGTTTAAAGTGAGTCTCTTGTAGGCAGCATATACATTGGTCTTGTTTTTTTATCCATTCATTGACTCTACGTCTTTTGATTGGTGCATTCAGACTATTTACATTTAGCTTGATTATCAATAGGTATGTACTAATTGCCATTGCAGACTTTAGATTTGTGGTTACCAAAGGTTCAAGGGTAATTCCCTTACTATCTAACAGTCTAATTTAATTCACTTCATATGCTATTGCAAACACAGCTGTAGATTCTTTTTTTTTCCTCCTTTTTCTTCCACCTCTGTTCATTATATGTTATGAATCATATTCCGTACTCTTTGTCTATCCCTTGGGTGACATCTATTTGGTCTTAGGAATACTTCCATCTATAGGAGTTCCTCCAAAATGCACCATAGAGATGGTTTGTGGGAGGCATATTCTCTCAGCTTTTGCTTTTCTGAAAATTGTTTAATCCCTTCTTCAAATTTAAATGATAACCTTGCCGGGTAGAGTACTGTTGGTTTGAGGCCCTTCTGTTTCATTGCATTTAATATATCATGCCACTCCCTTCTGGCCTGTAAGATTTCTGTTGAGAAATGTGATGATTGCCTGATGGGTTTTTCTTTGTAGTGATCTTTTTTCTCTCTTTAGCTGCTTTTAAAAGTCTGTCTTTATCCTTGATCTTTGCCATTTTAATTATTATATATCTTGATGTTGTCTTCCTTGGGTCCCTTGTGTTGGGAGATTTGTGCATCTCCATGACTTGAGAGACTATCTCCTTCCCCACACTGAGGCAGTTTTCAGCAATTATCTCCTCACTGACACTTTCTACCCCTTTTTCTCTCTCTTCTTCTTCTGGTACCCCTATTATTCAAATATAGTTCCGTTTGGATTGGTCCCACAATTCTCTCAATATTCTTTCATTCTTAGAGATTCTTTTTTCTCTCTGTGCCTCAGCTTCTTTGTATTCTTCTTCTATAATTTCTATTCCATTTACCATCTCTTCTACTACATCTAATGTGCTTTTAAATCCCACCATTGTATGTTTCATATCAGTAATGGAATTTCTTAATGATTGAATCTCCGTCTTAAAATCATTCCTCAGTTCTCGAATATTTTTCTGTACCTCCATAAGCATGCTTATGATTTTTGCTTTGAACCCTCTTTCAGGAAGATTGGTGCGTTCAGTTTCAGTTGGCCCTTTTTCTAGGGTTTGTGACATTTTGGTCTGTACCATGTTCTTTTGATGTTTCATATTTCTGTGTGGTGCCCTCTTTTGCCCAGAAGCTCCAGTCTCTGGAGCTGCTCAGCCCCTAGAGTGAGGTTGGGGGTGGTAGGGGAGCAGAGCTGGTGCCTTTGGGGAAGAAAGATCTGTTTCCTGATTCCCGTCTGCCTTGCCGGTCTCCAGTATCACAGCCAGTGGGCCAGTCACACAGGTGTAAGCCTCTGTGCTTGGCGTCTCTAGCTGTTGTAGGTGAGGCCTCTCTCTGGCTGGCCTGACACCAGAGCAGTGACTGCCGGTTTGCGAGCTGGTGCTGTCAGGCCAAGAGGAAGGCCCAGCTGGCTGTGTATGACAGTGTGGGGCCTCGAACCTGAGTAGCCAGTCAGGGGGATGGAGCGCCTGCCACTCCCCAAAGTTCCCAATTGCTGGGCAGAGCATGCTCAAACAACCTTGTCCCCCTATTCCTTCTTCCACGCAGCAAGCTCTGTGCAAACCCCACGCCTTCAGCATCCTTCTCGCTGCTAGGAAGCCTCTCAGACCACCTGCCTTTCCCTTGTCTCATCGCGTCTGGGTGTGGATCCCGTCCTCCACAAACGGCTGCAATCTGTCTCTGAAGCACTCTGCCTGTCCCAGCTCCCCATCGTCCAGAGCACCACACAATGTAGATTTCTTCTCACAAAGCAGATCTCCAGGGCTTGGTGTTCAGCAGTCCCAAGCTTCCCCCCCTCCTCCACTCCGTTTCTCTTCCTCCCGCCAGTGAGCTGGGCTGGGGGAAGGGCTCGGGTCCTGCCAGATCAAGACATTTGTACATTACCCTTTTTTGTGAGGTCTGCTCTGTTCCTGAGGTCTGTATGCAGTCTGGTGCAGCCTCCTTTCCTGTTGCTGTTTTAGGGTAAGTTGTATTAACTATATTTTCACAGTATCTGTGGTTTTGGGAGGAGTTCTCTGTCTCACATCTCATGCAGCCATCTTGAATCCCCGCAAGCTACTGATTTTTATTGTTTGTATTTGGCGGCCCTACTAAGCTTATTGATTCTAAAAAATTTTCTACTTGATTATCTTTGCTTTTCATCTGATCTACAAACCATGATAATTTTGCCACTTTTCTAACTTTTTAAAACTTATTTCTTTCTCATTGGATGTTCATTGTATCAGAGCAGTAATAGTGGTTATAATTCTCAGGTTTACCTTATTCTTGATTTTAATGTCAATGCTTTTAGTGCTGCACTGTGTGTGTGCATACACGTGTGTTAGTATCCATCTGTTCCGATGTAAAGAGTTTTGTGTCAGGAGTAGATGTTGACTTTTAGCTTGTTTAAAAAAAGCATTTATGGAGTGACTTGTTTTGTTCCTTTAAGCCATTAGTTTGATGAATTGAATTATCGAGTTACATTATTTCTTAATTCTGAATTATCCTTTTGGTTCAGAAATGCATTGCACTTGGTTATGGTAGTATGTTCTCTTAATGTGTTGCTAGATTCTATTGCTAATATTTTTTCCAGGATTTTGGAGTCAGTTGAATAAGTGATACCTTTTTGTAATTTTTTTTTCTTGACTGCCTTTTTCTGGTTTCTTCATGGTGGTCTCATTTTAAAAAATGGTAGCTTTCTGTCTGTGTGCTCTAAAGCAGTTTAAATTAGATTGGACTTACCCGTTTCTTGATGTTTTGGCGTATGGTACCTGTGAAATCATGTGACCTTGTTTTTTTTTAATTAATTCATTTATTTGCTGTTTCACTGATTCATTCATATATTTTGAGGGTGGACCAGTTCTTGAACAGCTTACTTCCTTTGGTGGATTAGTCTGATTTACATATACTCTTCAAGTCACTTTGGATGGTTTTATAATCTCATCTGTAATCATTAATTTTGTAGGATTTGACATGAATTTTAGAAAAAATAATATCTTGTATTCTTTTAATACATTCTTATTCTGTAGTTATTTTCCTACTCTTGTTTCCAGGTTTATGAATCTGTGCTTTCTTTTTTTGACTTGATCTGTTAGTTCTTATAACTTCTGTATTCTTATTTCTACTTGCTCTATGCTTTCCTTCAAGTAGCTTGTTTGTGCTGCTGTTGCTGTTCTTCTGTGAATTTCCTGAATTAAAAACTTACTTTCATTCTTATAAGAATTCAAGACTATGAATTATCCTCTTAGAATTGCTTTAGCCATATCCTACAGATTTTCTGCTCTGCAATGTTTTTATTGTCATAGCATAATGTTCTTTGATTTCAGTTTTGATTTTTTTCTTTAGCCTGTGTTTGAGAGGTTTTTTTTAACTATATAGGTGACTTTTTTTTTCCTCTATGTTTAGCTTTATTGCATTATGATCAGAGAATGTTTTCTAAAACTTAACTACTTTGTGATTTTTTTAATGTTTTCTTTGTGGCCAAATATATGATATGAATATTTAGTGGAGTTTGAAAAGAAGATGTATTCTCTGTTTTCAGGGGATATAGTTTTATATATTTCTCTACTTAATCAGTCTTGGCTGAGAGAGGTGAATTCTACTATATTGTGTTTGTTTATATTTACTTTGTTTCTTTGCCAATTTTAATGCTGTATTATTTGGTACATAAAATTCAAGTTTAGTCTTCATGGTAGTTACATGCTTTATTATTATTTCATTCAATTATTTTACCCTGAAATTACCTTGGTTTAATATTAATATTGTGATCTTTTTTTATTTGCATTTGCCTTGTGAACTTTCTCATTCCTTTTCTTTCAACCTTATTTAATCACTTAGTCACTTAGTTTTAATCCATTCCTGACTATGGCCTATGGCTAAATTTTGCTATTTGATCTGTTACCCATATCTTTTCTGTACTGAAAATGACTTTCATGTACTGAAAATGACAGATGTATTTTGTCTGTCATTTTATTTCATGTCATGCATTCTCTTTTAAATGAATCCTTTAAAAAATTTTTACTATAAAGTTTATGAGCTTTTTTGGTATATTTGTATTATTTTAGTAATTTTTAAGTTTATAAATTGTTTTTAGTTCTAATAGGCACAATTATAACCTTATAGGTTACATAGATTTTTCTTGAGTTATCACATTTAAGTAACTGTAGATTTGCACTGTAAAAGATTATAAGCCTCCACTTCTTTTTTTAATCTTTTTTTTCTTTTTTTTTAATATAATTTATTTTATTATCATTAATTTACAATTACATGTGCCATATTACGATTATTAAACTACCCCTTCATCAGGTCCCCCCCACCAACCCCATTACAGTCACTGTCCATCAGCATAGTGAGATGCTATAGAATCACTACTTGTCTTCTCTGAATTGTACTGCCCTCCCCGTGCCCCCCCAACATTACATCTGCTAATCGTAATGCCCCTTTTTCCCTCTTATCCCTCCCTTCCCGCCCATTTTCCCCAGTCCCTTTCCCTTTGGTAACTATTAGTCCGTTCTTGGGTTCTGTGAGTCTGCTGCTGTTTTGTTCCTTCAGTATTTTTTCTTTGTTCTTATACTCCACATATGAGTGAAATCATTTGATACTTGTCTTTTTCGGCTTGGCTTATTTCACTGAGCATAATACCCTCTAGCTCCATCCATGTTGTTGCAAATGGTAGGATTTGTTTTCTTCTTATGGCTGAATAATATTCCATTGTGTATATGTACCACATCTTCTTTATCCATTCATCTACTGATGGACACTTAGGTTGCTTCCATTTCTTGGCTATTGTAAATAGTGCTGCAATAAACATAGGGGTGCATCTGTCCTTTTCAAATTGGGCTGCTGCATTCTTAGGGTAAATTCCTAGGAGTGGAATTCCTGGGTCAAATGGTATTTCTATTTTGAGTTTTTTGAGGTACCTCCATACTGCTTTCCACAATGGTTGAACTAATTTGCATTCCCACCAGCAGTGTAGGAGGGTTCCCTTTTCTCCACATCCTCACCAGCATTTGATGTTGTTTGTCTTTTGGATGTTGGCCATCCTCACTGGTGTGAGGTGATATTTCATTGTGGTTTTAATCTGCATTTCTCTGATGATTAGTGATGTGGAGCATCTTTTCATGTGCCTGTTGGCCATCTGGATTTCTTCTTTAGAGAAGTGTCTATTCATGTCCTCTGCCCATTTCTTAATTGGATTATTTGCTTTTTGTTTGTTAAGGTGCGTGAGTTCTTTATTTTGGATGTCAACCCTTTATCAGATACTTCATTTATGAATATATTCTCCCATACTGTAGATGTCTTTTCGTTCTATTGATGGTGTCCTTTGCTGTACAGAAGCTTTTCAGCTTGATATAGTCCCACTTGTTCATTTTTGCTTTTGTTTCCCTTGCCCGGGGAGATATGTTCATGAAGAAGTCGCTCATGTTTATATCCAAGAGATTTTTGCCTATGTTTTTTTCTAAGAGTTTTATGGTTTCATGACTTACATTCAGGTCTTTGATCCACCTTGAGTTTACCTTTCTGTATGGGGTTAGACTGTAGTCCAGTTTCATTCTCTTACATGTAGCTGTCCGGTTTTTCCAACACCAGCTGCTGAAGAGGCTGTCATCTCCCCATTGTATATCCAAGGCTCCTTTATCAAATATTAATTGACTGTATATGTTTGGGTTAATGTTAGGATTTTCTATTCTGTTCCACTGGTCTGTGGGTCTGTTTTTGTGCCAATACCAAATTGTCTTGATTACTGTGGCTTTGTAGTAGAGCTTGAAGTCAGGGTGCGTAATTCCCCGTTTTATTCCTCCTTCTCAGGATTGCTTTGGCTATTCGGGGTCTTTTGTGGTTCCATATGAATTTTAGAATTATTTGTTCCAGTTCATTGAAGAAAGCTGTTGGTAGTTTGATAGGGATTGCGATGAATCTGTAGATTGCTTTAGGTAGTATAGCCATTTTGACAATATTTATTCTTCCTAGCCAAGAGCATGGGATGCATTTCCATTTCTTAGTGTTCTCTTTAATTTCTCTTAGGAGTGTCTTGTAGTTTTCAGAGTATAGGTCTTTCACTTCCTTTATTAGGTTTATTCCTAGGTATTTTATTCTTTTTGATGCAATTGTGAATGGAATTGTTTTTCTGATTTCTCTTTCTGTTAGTTCATCATTAGTGTATAGGAAAGAAACCGATTTCTGTGTGTTAATTTTGTATCCTGCAACTTTGCTGAATTCAGATATTAGTTCTAGTAGTTTTGGAATGGAATCTTTAGGGTTTTTTATGTACAGTATCATGTCATCTGCAAATAGTGACAATTTGACTTCTTCTTTACCAATCTGGATGCCTTGTATGTCTTTGTTTTGTCTGATTGCTGTGGCTAGGACCTCCAGTACTATGTTGAATAACAGTGGAGAGAGTGGGCATCCCTGTCTTGTTCCCGATCTTAGATGAAAAGCTTTCAGCGTCTCGTCGTTAAGTATGATGTTAGCTGTGGGTATGTCATATATGTCCTTTATGATGTTGAGGTACTTGCCGTCTATACCCATTTTGTTGAGAGTTTTAATCAGGAATGGATGCTGAATTTTGTCAAATGCTTTTTCAGCATCTATGGAGATGATCATGTGGTTTTTGTTCTTCTTTTTGTTGATGTGGTGGATGATGTTGATGGATTTTCGAATGTTGTACCATCCTTACATCCCTGGGATGAATCCCACTTGATCATGGTGTATGATCCTCTTCATGTATTTTTGAATTCAAATATTTTGTGGAGTATTTTTGCATCTACATTCATCAGGGATACTGGTCTGAAATTTTCTTTTTTGGTGAGGTCTTTGTCCGGTTTTGGTATTAGAGTGATGCTGGCTTCATAGAATGAGTTTGGAAGTATTCCCTCCTCTTCTGTTTTTTGAAAACTTTAAGGAGAATGTGTGTTATTTCTTCTCTATATGTCTGGTAGAATTCAGAGGTGAATCCATCAGGTCCAGGGGTTTTGTTCTTGGGTAGTTTTTTGATTACCAATTCGATTTCGTTGCTGGTGATTGGTCTGTTTAGTTTTTCTGTTTCTTGCTTGGTCAGTCTTGGAAGGTTGTATTTTTCTAAGAAGTTGTCCATTTCTTCTATGTTTTCCAGCTTGTTGGCATATAGATTCTCATAATATTCTCTTATGATTCTTTGTATTTCTGTGGGGTCTGTCGTGATTTTTCCTTTCTCATTTCTGATTGTGTTTATGTGTGTAGATTCTCTTTTTCTGTTAATGAGTCTGGCTAGGGGTTTATCTATTTTGTTTATTTTTTCAAAGTACCAGCTCTTGGTTTCATTGATTTTTTTCTGTTGTTTTATTCTTCTCAATTTTATTCATTTCTTCTCTGATCTTTATTATGTCCCTCCTTCTGGTGACTTTGGGCCTCATTTGTTCTTCGTTTTCCAATTTTAGTAATTGTGTCTTTAGACTAGTCATTTGGGAATGTTCTTCCTTCTTTAGATAGGCCTGGATTGCAATATACTTTCCTCTTAGAACTGTCTTTGCTGCATCCCACAGAAGTTGTGGCTTTGTGTTGTTGTTGTCATTAGTCTCCATATATTCTTTGATTTCTGTTTTGATTTGGTCATTAACCCATTGATTAATTAGGAGAATGTTGTTAAGTCTCCATGTATTTGTGAGCCTTTTTGGTTTCTTTCTAAAATTTATTTCTAGTTTTATACCTTTGTGATCTGAGAAGTTGGTTGGTAGTATTTCAGTATTTTTCAATTTACTGAGGTTCTTTTTGTGGCCTAGTATGTGGTCTGTTCTGGAAAATGTTCCATGTGCACTTGAGAAGAATGTGTATCCTGTTGCTTTTGGGTGTAGAGTTTTGTGGATGTCTGTTCGGTCTGTCTGTTCTAGTGTGTTTTTCAGTGCCTCTGTGTCTTTACGTATTTTCTGTCTGGTTGATCTGTCCTTTTGAGTGAGTGGTGTGTTGAAATCTCCTAAAATGAATGCATTGCTTTCTATTTCCTACTTTAATTCTGTTAGTATTTGTTTCACATATGCTGGGGCTCCTGTGTTGGGTGCATATAAATTTATAATGGTTATATCTTCTTGTGGGACTGACCCCTTTATCATTATGTAATGTCCTTTATCTGTTGCTACTTTCTTCGTTTTGAAGTCTATTTTGTCTGATACAAGTACTGCAACACTTGCTTTTTTCTCCTTGTTGTTTGCATGAAATATCTCTTTCTATCCCTTCACTTTTAGTCTGTGTATATCTTTGGGTTTGAGGTGAGTCTCTTGTAAGCAGCATATAGATGGTTCTTGCTTTTTTATCCATTCTGTTACTCTGTGTCTTTTGATGGGTGCATTCAGTCCATTGCCATTGCTGGCTTTAGATTCGTGGTTACCAGTGTTTCAAGGGTTGCTTCTTTACTATCTAACAATCTAACTTAACTTTCTTGTTAAGTTATTGTAAACACCATCTGATATTTCTTTATTTCTCTCCCTTCTTATTCTTCCTCCTCCATTCTTTATATACTAGGTGTTTTATTCTTTGCCTTTAGTTAGTATTTGGATGGTCTACTTTCTTTGCTATGATTTTGTTTTCTCTGGTGACATCTTTTTGACCTTAGGGGTGCTTCCCTCTAGAGCAGTCTGTTTAAGATATCCTGTAGTGGTGGTTTATGAGAGGCAAACTCTCTCAACTTTCATTTGTCTGGAAATTGTTTAATCCCTCCATCATATTTAAATGATAATCGTGCTGGATACAATATTCTTGGTTCGAGGCCCTTCTGTTTCATAACGTTAAATATATCATGCCATTCTCTTCTGGCCTGTAAGGTTTCTGTTGAGAAGTCTGATGATAGTCTGATGGGTTTTCCTTTGTAGGTGATCTTTTTTCTCTCTCTAGCTGCCTTTAATACTCTGTCTTTATCTTTGATCTTTGCCATCTTAATTATTATGTGTCTTGGTGTTGTCTTCCTTGGGTCCCTTGTGTTGGGAGATCTATGAGCTTCGGTGGACTGCGAGACTACTTCCTTCCCCAGCGAGGCAACGTTTTCAATTATTTCTTCAAAGACACTTTCTATCCCTTTTTCTCTCTCTTCTTCCTCTGGTACTCATATAATACGAATATTGTTCCGTTTGGATTGTTCACACAGTTCTCTTAATATTCTTTCATTCCTAGAAATCCTTTTATCGCTCTCTGCCTCAGCTTCTCTGTATTCCTGTTCTCTGATTTCTATTCCATTAATAGTCTCTTGCATCTCATCCAGTCTGCTATTAAGCCCGTCGATGGCTTGTCTGATTTCTGCATTGTCTTTCCTCAGTTCCCTCACTTCCTCCCTCAGCTCTTGCACATTTCTCTGTAGGTCCATCAGCATGGTTATGACTTTTATTCTGAATTCTTTTTCAGGAAGGCTGTGCATTTCCATCCCTTCAGGCTCCCTCTCTGCGGTTGTGTGGTTGATTTAAGTCTGGACCATATTTCTCTGTCTTTTCATGGCTATAGAAGTGGTCACTGGTATTTGCCACGTATGTCAGCTGGGCTCTTTAAGACTTTAAAAAGAGAAAAAAAAGAAAGAAAAGAAAAAACAAAAAACAAAGTGAAACAAAACAATAACAACAAAACGCCCACTGGGAGTAGGTTCTTTGGGGATGCTGTAGGTGGCGCTGTTGCCCCACTATTCCACCGCTGTGGCCGCACTGCTCCGCAGGGCCCTTTATAGCTTTGGCCGGTGTGGGAACGAATGGGAGGCTGTTGATCTCAGTGAGAAGTCTAAGTGCGGTCACGCTTTCCCAGTTGCCAGCTAAGGGGTCCGAAACTCCCCGGGACTCCAAGCCTGCTGGGCTGAGTGTGCCGGGGTGATCTGGCTCCTTCGCTGGGTTCCTGTCTTGTTAAGACCGCTGAAGAAAGCGTGCGCTTTTCTTTTTTTTTCCTTCCTGGGAGCCGGCTGCACCCTGGCCCGTTCCCCACTCAGATCCTGCACCCTCTGTCTCTCCAATCTCTGCTACACCGCGGGATGTGTGTCAGCGCTCCCCACCCAGATCACCGGGGCTGGTTATTTCGCAGGGTATACTTCCACTCCCTCCCGGCTCTGAAACCTCTCCTCCCGCCAGTGCGTTGGGGTTGGTGAGTGCTCAGGTCCCGCCGGGTCACGGCTCCATATCTTACCTGCCTCTTGGGATGCCGAGTCCTCTCTGGTGTAGCTGCATGCTGTGCGCTGTCCTGTGTATTCTGGTCTCTCTTTTAGGAATAGTTGTATTTGCTGTATTTTCGTAGATAAATATAGTGTTGGAAGATTTCTGCCGCCCGGCTCACGCTACCATCTTCCCGAAAGTCCGCCTCCACTTCTTAACTGCCTCCCTTACTTAGTAGCTTTAAGTAGGGTCATCTACTTAAACTACCTTCTGTATTTCTCCTACCATCTCCTTTTTTCATTTAAAATTTATACTTTTTCTACAATTGTTTATAGATTATAATATTTATATTCTGTTCTGTAGCCATATTTTCCAGTTGTTCATCCTAGTTTTACATTTAAATAGGAGTCTAGCTTCTTTATTCAACTCTTGGAGTTTGAGCATTATTTTCAAGAGTTCACTTAGGAAATTATATTGCCTAAGACCTAGAATATTGGAATTAGTTTTCTATAACCCTTATGTTTGAATGACAGTTGGCATGATATAAAATTTTTATTTAACACTTTTTCCCTTTTGGCTTTGTACACAGACCTGACATTGCATGTTGCTCCAGAGAAGTCTGAAGGGAGCCTAATTAAAAAAATTTTCCCTCTTAAGATGAGTTAGTTCATTGGGAGGAGATGGTACTGTCCAGATAAATAAAGGATGCCTTTGCAAAATGTATCTTTTTGATTGCTCAGTAGATTTTTTCTGAGTCATAGTATGCCCTTGCTGCTTGCAGATTTAAACCATCCTTTATTGTAGGAAAATTTTCTACTAATGTGTGTTGGCTTTTGTTGTTCTGTTTCATTTGCCAGTTTTTTTTCTCCCAGGGATATAGTTTATGTTGGTTCCTTTTGTCTTTCATATCTGCCATTTTCACTATAATTATTTTAAACTCTGTTCTTCCCTTTTTCTTCTTGCTTTGTTTTTCTGAAACTTGTCCTTCATGTCCTATGCTGTATTGTTTCATCAACCATTTATTTGGCACTATTCTAGGCACCAGCAGTAAATCAGAAAACAAAACAGAAATCCTGACCTCCTGGAACTTATTCTATTGAGGTAATTAGACAATAAACAAATAAAATAGAGTAACTCAGATGGTAATGAGTCCTAGAAAGAAGTACATCCATGTAAGGAGGTGGGACATGAATTGCATTTTTTAAAAGGATCAGAGAAGCTCTTTTTGCAAAATTGGTATTTGAGCAAAGACCTAGAGAAATTAAGGGAGCAGATATTTGGGGAAAAGCATTCCAGGCAGAGGGATAAATTCAAGTGCCTTGAGGTGGGAGCATGTATAGTATTTTCAAGAAATTGTGAGGTCATTGTGGCTGGAATAAAGTAAACAAATGGCATAGTAGGAGACTGGATCTAAGAGGTAGTACAATATGTCCTTTATAGGCCATTGTAAATAAGGCCTCTGGCTTTTAAGTGAAGGAATAACTTCTTGTAATAAGATCATTCTGGCTACTGTGTTGAATACAGTATACTATGTATTGTATATGTATATAGTTGGAGGAAAGGGCATAAGCAAGTATACCAGTTAGGAAACTATTGCATTAATATAGTCAAAAGAGAGAATATTTACTTGAACCATCATGGTAGCAGGGGAATAAAAGAGATTAGATCAGATTCTGTATTTATTTGACGATTTAGCTGACAGGATTTGATGATGGCTTGGATGTGGAGAGAGAATAGGGTGAATGCAAGTATTTTAGCCTAAAGACGCAGAAGAGGAACTGCCACTTACAGACATGAGAAAAACTGTATGAGAAAGTTTGAAGGGAATAAAATCAAGAGTTCGGTTTTGGACATGTTAAGGTTGAGAGGGCTATTGAACATTAGGCACTTACACATACAAGTTGAATTCATGAGTAAGAACTATATATCTAGGGGTAATCAGTACATAGATGCTGTTTAAGCCCTTAGACTATGTGAGGTCACTAGGGGAGTGAATGTAGATAGAGAAGAATTCCAAAAACAGAACCCTAATAACACTCCAGCATGTAGAGGCTGGGGAGATGAGAAATTAGCAGAGGAGACTGAAGAGTTGCCAATGAGACAGGAAGAAAATCAGGGTGGTATGGTGTTTGCAAAGTTAAGTGAAGAAGTAGTGAATAATCACTGTGTCAATAGGCTGATAATAGATAAAATAAGGTAAGAGCTGAGAATTGACAGTAGATTAGAAACATGATGTCATTGGTGTCCTTGACAAACAGTTTTGTGGTGAGGGTTGGTGGGAGGTTCCAGACAGCATATTTGTCTGCTGTTTGGAACAATCCAAGAGAAAAGGAAAAATTGATATTGTGCCAGAATTGTATGTGGTATAGTCTGTTCTTTTTGTTGATTATTTTATATTCATTACTTCTCTTCTTTTCTCTCCCATTTGTTGAGCTCTAATAGTTGATGTCTTATCTTTTAATGTCATATTTCTTCCATGAGTCTTTTTATCTCTTCTTTGAACTCATTTCAGAAATTCTGTATTCTCATTGATTTCATCAGGAGTTACTCATAATTTTCATTTGCTTCATGGTGAAATTTTCATGGTGTGTTCTTTATATAACTTTTGGTTATATTGCTTTTTTCTCCTTGCAACAGCTTTACATAACATCTACATTGCTGTCCTTTGATTATTGATCATCTTTGAATTGGAGGTATTCTGGAGGTATTCTTCTTAGATCAGCTATTTGCCCAACAATAAAGTTGTGGGAAAGGGGTCAGGGTAGTGGTTGAGGAAGGTAGCCAGCTTAAATTTTCCCAGTTGTCTTGGAAGATTTTCATCAACATATTTCTCTGGTGCTATGACTGTACTCAGTGAGTGAGAAGTAGAGCCCCTTATGTCACAGGTTTTTCTTATTCAGATTGATAAATACCATAACCACATCAGAATCACGGAGTGGTGCTGGTGGGCTTACCCAAACTAATTAAGTGAGAATCACAGGGGGAGGTGGAGCAGTGGGACCTGAGCATATATATTTTTTAAGTTCTTCAGGTGATCTTCCCAGACAGCCAGACTTGAAAATTACTGTTTTAGCTTTTTAGCTCACCAGGATAAGAAGATGCTTGACTACATGTAACCCAGTTTTTCCTCCAACTTACTATGCATATACATAGCCTGCTTCTCGGAAAAATATCAGGTGTGGGTGTTCATTTTCCTTACTATTCCCTGCCTCCTCCCACTCATACTTACTGATTTTATCATACTATGCAAGGGTCTGTTAGTTTTATCTTCGTTCAGCCACCTTTTTTTTTTGTACCCACTCTGCTTGATGTCTGCAGGGTCAAGCATCTTGTATGCCTAGCCTAGTCTGGTTCTAGTTAAAAAGTTTTATTGTGAATTATAATACACATATAGAAAAATGCACAAAATGTAAATAAGCATCCATATAACCACTACTCATGTCAACAACATGAGTATATACCAGGATCCCATGAGCCTTAATTCCCCTTCCCAACCACAACTATTTCTCCCTTTGTAAATTTAACCACTATCCTGACTGGTTATTAATTCTTTACTTTTTCTCTCCTTCTCATATCCAGAGTTATGGATGTTACCTAGTTTTATCACATAGGAGTTCTCTATTTCTTGTTTTCAAAAAGAGGGGAGACAGACAGAAATGACTTTATTCTATTCTTCCATCTTTAACTGGAAGTAGAGGATTGTTGAATTTAAGTAACTAGAATGGCAAATTCTTCCAGCCATGAAATGCCTTATATTAACCTGATTTTAAAAATATTTTATAGCATTCTATTTTTATTGAACTTTTTTTCATTTTATTATAATCATTTTATGAGCTAGCCAGTTTGGGTTTTGGGGGGTGTGTATATGTATGTTTTAATAGTCAAGTCGGAGATACAACTAATGGCCCAGTGGCAGAGAATCATACTGACTGATAGTCAGAATGTGATACCCCAGTGCAAGCTATTGGCCTGACTTGATTTATAGTCTCAACAGTAAATGTGAAATCATGAGATAGAAATTTTAAGCCTGCATTTTTCTTACAACAATATGACAACAGATTTTTTTCAGTATAAAGTAAGAATACCAATAATGTACACATTAACCACTGTTTGGGATCAAATAATTTGAATGTATATTCATGATAATATTTATTTTAGGAATATGAAGCCATCTACCTAGCAAAATTAACAATACAGATGATGTCACCACTCCAGATAGAAAGGTCTTTATCTGTTCATTCTGGTACTACCGGTAAGAATTTTTTCATTTGGGAGAAAGATGATGGTATGAAAAGTATAAAGAAAGAAGCATCACTTGCTTGTTACAAGTTATACTGAAAATTTTAAACTGTTGAGAAAACTTTGGGTAGACATTAAGATAATTTCAGAATTTAATTTTATAATGAATAAATATATATTATATTCAGCTTTTGCTGTGTACACTGTACCTAGTTAATTAGAATATGCTGATTGGAGGATCAAGTTTCTACTTGGTTTAGTTTTTAAATCTGTAAGTAATATAACTGTATTGCAAAGATTAAAATAGTAAGAGGGGTCTGGAGAAAGGGTCCTAAAAACACTTTGGTGATCTTAGTAAAAATGAGAGGTGGTTATTAAATGAGGGCATGTTTCAAGTTGAGTAGGGTGACTCATGTGAGCTACCTCAATTTTGCTATTGTCATCATTTCAATCCTTTCTCCCTTCATTATTTCAGAGCACCGCCTCCCCTATTTTAAAGTTAATGATCCAAGCATGCTCTCAAAATCTTTTAACTTTTACCTTCCTTCTCCAAGACCTTGCTGTTCTTGTCTCCTTTTTTTTTTTGAACTCTACTTGAGTGCTCAAGGAATTTATTTATGGTTTTTCTCTCTCAAAGTTCATGAACCAACATCCTTATAAGATCAGAACACATGATATATCTAGTGTTTGACTTGGAAATTGAGCACTTCTGATTTGATCTACAAGTCCAGCACTATATTGTACTGCCTTTAATGATAATGCTATATATCCATCTCTCAAGCTCAACTTGCTAGTTACAGTTGACTCTTTCCTTTGCCACCTCTTTCTAATCAGTGTCCCAAACCAGTAGTGTGTTTCCTTAGTACCTAAAATTCCTTCCCTCTCACAGTACCCTTATCTCAATCAAGTTCAGTCCATTGGCCTCCTCTCCAAATTCTTGTTATTTAGTCTGTTCTTTACATTGTGGCCAGACTTATTTTCATGAAAATACAATTATAACATATTTTTCCTGTACACAAGCCTTCATTATGTGTTTTTGGTTTAATTCCTGCAGAAGAAAACACACAGTATGTCATAGGTAGTAATTAAAGGCTCTTCGGATCTTTATTTGTATCTCTGTTCCTCCATATATATGTACTGCTACATGCCATCCGTTCTCATAATTCTAGACTTTTTGGTAATAAAACCACAGCTTCAGTGGAAAAACATTTTTGGCAGCATCTATAAAAGCAAAAAGACAATTATATCTACAAAACAAAATCATACAAATGTAAAATTTCTTAAATTTTATGTCCTAAGTCACAAGTTTATGGTCCATAAAAAACATAAACTTGGTAACCAAATGTTTATGTACCATTTTCTCTTTAAATATTCTTAATTCAAACTATGTTATAAATTAATGCTTATTATATGCAATACCTAAGACATACTTAATTCTCAAGAGGGGAAATGTGACCTGTTATAATTTATATTTATCATGTTATAAATCATAGTAATTTATAACACAAGAATTTACTAAAGTTAACTAAAAATTCAGTCATGGGATTTTCATAGTGCATATACTTGGTAACTCTATGAAAAATGAACTTTTATTAGCTATAACATTCTAACAATTCATGTCCTCATATGTTACATTCATGCAAAACTTTCAGGCAGTTTGAAGAGAACACATGAAGATGATGATGATTTTGGAAACATGCAAGTGGCGACTGCACAGAATAGCTGACTCCAGCAACATTATAGAGGATGAGAATTTCTATTTGGGAAGCATGAAATACTAGAGACGGTAATAATGTAAAATGGTAAAAACAAAGTAGTTCCTTTTCAATTATATGTTGCTTCTAAATGTGTTTCTCTGCAACTTGTCAAGCAACATTTTAAGATGTTGGACTTCTGCAACAGATGGCACTGAAGGTTTTACTTTTTTTTTTTTACATGTTATAGTTTTATTATTATTATAAACCAAGAATTTCGGACTTGCAAAGAGGTATTGCAATAATGCACTTTTCATACTTGAAATTTATTTATATGATATAAAGTTATTTACTTTAAACAAGATGCAAGCTAGGGGGGATTTGTTTATAAAATCTGGGTAATTTATAGCAAAAGAATTTACTAAAGTTTGCTAAAAATCATTTTGTGTTCTATATATTACATTTTTAATCAATTTTACAGTTCGGTTTTATGATGGAGCCTCTTACAGAAACATTAATGCAGGAATCTGCCACATTTCTTTTTTAGTAAAATTCAATAGCTTAATTACCCTTTTATTTTTTTTAACTTATTAATCCCTTATTAATAATCTTTAAATCATGGTATTAGCCAACTATGCTTACTTTAACATGATCCAAGTATTGCATCCTTTCCTATTACTTTCCTAATTTTTTTCCTAGAAAAAAAAGTTTAATGAACAAAGGAATATACTTTGCTTCATAATACCAGATTCTCAAAAATGAGTTTTAGGTTTTCAAGTGACTTTCCTTCTTTGCATTTCTTCAAAGCCAAATGTTGTGTTTGTTCTTTTTAGAGTTGCTTAGCCCGTTTTTTGTTTTTTGTCCAAGATTTTAAGTAGACTATAAGAAACCAATGTAGCACTGTTTTTCTCCACAGGAAGCCCAAAATAGAAGTGCCTTGCATCATTTAAAAAAATAAAAATAAATCCTCATGACCTCAAAATTAGTATGAGGGCAGTGAAAAGTTTTTAACATTCTTTTGTAATTTATTTTCTTCTTAAACCATATATTATCTTAAACTGAAAGCCTGAGGCTTGAAGAACCCTCAGTAAATTATTTGGGATATGGAACATTTACTCCATTTTTATGTTGTCTTAATGATTCTGTGAGGTGGTTGTAGCTCAGACAGCAGCTTTTCTCTGAAGATGCATTTATTGAGGAAAGTGATTTGTGGGAGACTTTAGTGTATTTTAGTGTTTTAATTAGTTCTTTGCATTGAGTTAATCCAAATTTCCCCTACAATTTGCATTAGCAAAGTCACTTTATGGGTCCTTGGTTCTCCTTTATTTTTATTTATACATAATAAAAATTATTCTAAGAGAAACATTTTTGCTATTTTAAGTATGATTGGAGGGAGGAGAGGAGTATTTTTAACTTTGTATAGTTAATTTAGGGTAGCACAAACAAATCTTTGTATCTCACTTTTCTCAGTCCTCTCTGAGGTGCTTTACTGATGGGAATGATTTCCATACATTCCCCTTGATACTAAGAGATACTACAAGGTTACCAATTATACCAAGTTACTTGTTTTGCTTTCCTCCCTAAGGTGTAATAATAAAGTAAAAGCTTTTTTATTCAGCATAGCAGGAGGGTGGAAATGAATTGAAATTGCTTTTAATTAAATTGTTAACTAAGAGTTAATTCATGTTCATCCAGGTAGTATTGCTCTTCTGATTTCCCTTCTCTTCCCCTATTTACCACCTTGAAAACAGTACATGGTTACTGTGGTCTTGAATTTTGTTATGTGATTAGGTCATTTGGTGTGGTGGTCTAGTAGAGTCAAGATTTGCATTGTATTCAGAAATTCCAGTTGGTAAAGTACCAGATAACACAGCTTTCCTGTATATAGAGCACTATTGGATAGGTCAGCAAAGATTTCTTGCAATCTGGTAATCTGTGATGCAGAAATTCTGCTTAAAACAGTCTTCATAATGTACATTTAGGTTTTTAAGATGAGGTAGTTAAGATTTTTTTTAATTAGTTTCTTAAATATACATGTCATTTCTAGTAGTCTGGCCAAAAATACAGATTTGGTTATTTACTAGTTTTCCACTTTTTCTAACCACTCTCTTTACGTTGTCACTAAAGTGCCTGTCCAGCACTGTATATTATTGTTTCACAAACACTAGAGAAAGGGACTGTCATCTTCTTGAGTATATTCACGTGGACAAGAGGTTTATTCTTTCTTTCATATAAGAACATTGCAAGTTTATTTGGATCCATACTTCCACCTACAAGGTCTTCTGGTAGCTCTTCTAGTCTTCTGTTTGGCTACATTTTTGTAATTCCTTTATTTCCACAGATGTTTTGTGATAGTTAACTATAGTACATTTAACCAATCACGACTTACTTTCTAGAACATTTGAATGTATGAGTGACATAGTACCCAATTTTAAACATTAAATTAATCTGGGTACAATTTAAACAGAAACTGAGTCAAAACATAGGAAAACTGCTTTACTGTCCATTTCAAAAGTATGAAACTTAAATATTGAAAATATTCAAACTGGAATGGCAGTATTCTTACCTTCTACTGTCAGTTGTTTCTTGTTAATTTCTTATCTATTAGATGTTTAAACAGCATTTACCTTTGTTTATTTGTATCTGTTCTATGGTGGAAATGTTAAACAGTTATAACTTCTGCTACCAACTCACAACCACTTAACTTTTAGAGCAAAATATTTGTTTTGGGGGACTTTGTGCTTCATCTAAGTTTAGAAGTAATGTCAGAAAATGTTAAGCATGTCCTTTTTAAGAAAATACAAGATTTCTAATTGTGTCTTACTAATAACCATGGTAATTCAAGTGAATTAGAAGTATTTAACTGCAATCTTGAATTATAAAGCTGGGATGCATATCAGGCTCTCAACTTAATGTAAAGTAAATGAGCAGTTACCTGACGGATTTTTTTAAATAACTGGTTCAATCCATAATTCCATAACAAGCCTACCTTCACTTCAGTTTACTTTGTCCATTCAACAATGCTCCAATAGGAAATGACAGGAAATAGCTGAGAACTAGTAAAGGTTTTTTATTGATTAGAAAAGTATGTTTCTTGGGTCTTTAAATGCTGGATTTTTTTTTTGTCTTACCCATCCATGGCAGCTAAAAAAACAATCATTCAAAATATTCAGGTTTACATGTTAGCTCTCTCATAGGGAGTTGCCATACCTCACAGCTCAAAGTGTATTCTATTGATCGGTAACATACTGACATGTAATTGCAATTTACTATGCAGTAAAAATGATTCAAGAAGAAAACCTACAGTGTCTATTTACCTTTGTATAGGCAATTGTTTAAGTTACTCTGCTTTTAACATTTGTACTTGGATAAAATGCTTGTGTATATATAGGAATGTCACAGTGCAAGATGCTGCTAGCCCAGGCACAAAGTATTAAAATTATTTTGTGAAGACTGGTGGTTGTATTAAAACTGTTGTGCCATTATACCTCAAAAAGATTGAAAAGCTCATTTATACTGCTTATGCCTCAGAACTTCTTTACTA
Source organism: Smutsia gigantea (assembly GCA_032199065.1). NCBI lineage: Eukaryota > Metazoa > Chordata > Mammalia > Pholidota > Manidae > Smutsia > Smutsia gigantea. Next base: position 87,283 of record JAVSCE010011429.1, read on the forward strand.
GTTGTCTTTTAGGTTAAAGTAACCTAGTTTTACTCCCACAGATGAGGATGAATGAACATTGGATATTAAGAAGCATTTGGTATTTCCCAAAACACTGTGGTCACACACAAAAAAACTATGGTCAGTAGTCTACACAAAGCCCAAATTTCAGCTCAAGTGTATTTTTAAGGATTAGTTGAACAAGTTTGTAGTTGGAAGTGAGGGAATTCGTGTCTAAAGGAAAGATCATCCATAGAATAGCTTCCAGCACATTAAAAAAACACTTTGCTTTTACAGTACCTTCTTACCCGTCAGCCTATCCACATAATATTCTTCACCAAATCTAAAATTTCACCACTACACCGTTTTGTATGTCACTAAAAGACAGAATGTTGTTGAATAAACTGACAAGCTAATGATCAGAAAGTGCATCCAGATTTCCAAAATGTTAGTGTAAAATAAAAACGTGCATTTTAGGCAGTGAAATGAAAATATACAAGATATTTGGGGCACAGTAAGTATCTCAACTGCTAATTATACCTTTTCAAAAGCAAAGCTCACGAATGTCATTTATCTACTATGAGATGTTTTATGCAACTTTTTTTGTATTCTTCAAGTTGACTCAAGATGGCTTAGAAAATCAAGCACACTCTGGTTAACAGAAGCTAAAGAAATCATTTTCCTCAGTGATACAATTTTTATACATTCTACCTTACTTATAACTATTTTGGATGGGGGGATTTAAGATAGGACCTTAAGAACATTACATAATGGGATTTATTGAAATACCAACCTTGTAGACCGTCTTACCTCAAATTGTTCAGTGGTAAGATATGTAATAAAGCATTTAATTTTGTCATTTTTAGGCTTACTAACATAGGTTTTTTATTACTAGAATGTATACTAAGCTACAGTCATGTCAAGGTGGTAGGACTCCTGAAAAGGCAAAACAACCTTTGTTGCATTCACTAGAGACAGATCAAGTCATTTGCACAGATCACTGGTAGATAAGCAGTGCATCCTCTCTCACTGAAGGGTTTCTATTTTAGAAAAACAACTTTAGTTTACTGCAAGGAGGCAAATCCCGAAATCCAGTTGAGGTAGATGTAAGTCAAAGGGATGAGAAACAGTTGGTCCTTACAAGTTCATTTTACAAACAGTACACAAAGTAGAATTATAGGAAACATGACTTGACCTAAAGTAGAGAATTCAACAGAAGACTGAAAAGCAAAGACATTACGATTCTACAAAGACTTCATCATAGGAACAGGTTTAATGTAACATGGAATGCAAAAGATTAGAATCAATAAAGTTTTATCTAATTCTTATTTCAACTTAAAATAAATAAAATCAAAATAGGATAGTGACCAAAACAGTAGTACCATTATAATCACATTAAATAGAAAAGCTTCCATCAACATTTTAAGAATGTTAACAGACGAAAGCTCAGGTTAGAAATACACAATATGCTAAGATTTGCTAATTCACTAAAAAGTACCTTATATTTGCACTTAGATAAACAAATGAATTATTATATTTCATATATAAGTGATACTTTACATTAAAATTACATAAACATAGATATTTAAATTTACTTTGAATCTTGTAACACTTTGTAAGTTAATTTCCATTTCTTCGACTTCAAAAGGCTGACCAGATTGTTTGCCAGTACCAGTATCAACAAAAATGGACTGCACTACATGTAGTTATATCAAACGTCCGATTTCATACAATATATGGGAAATGATATATCCCTAAGTGGTATTTAAATGTTTCTTTGAAACAAAAATACTAATTTTATGAATGTGATAAGAAATAGCCTTTTCAATTGTATGTTTTCAAGTGAGCAGTACAGATAGCAGATATGTAACTCCTTACTACTTATACTCTACCAAGAAATGAAGCCAAACTCTAGAAAAATACAATGCAAGATTCAAGTTAAAAATATATTCCTTTGGTTAAAAATCATCCCCTTTATAATAATCATTTGTAATCTAAATTCACAGCATGTCCCACCAGCCCAGCATAATCTTCTAAATGTCGTTATGCTTGTTGCATTACAGTTTTTTCAGTCCAGTTTTTACAGAGGTCACCGAGTTGCAGGGACAAAGGACTTCAACCCCAGGAAGAGTACAGCCAGCACAGCTGCATTAGCTCCTTCGGCAAATGAATGTCTGAAAAGGTTTTTATTTTAGAAACCTCCGACACATGTAGTTTTCTTCAGATACTGTATATCCAAACTTTTTATAGAAACCAACATTTTGTGGCAGACATTCAAGAGTAATCTTATAACAGTTCAGTTTCTTGCTTAGCAAAGTAAGGGTTGATAATAACCTGAAATTTAAAAAAAAGGGGGGGAAGCATAGAGCACATGTTAGTAAAAATGGATGAGTAACAATATGAGTGAATATTAGGTAAAATTACAAGCTGATATTAGAAATAGGTTTAGATCATGGTCTTTCCCACTATGTTCATTTAAATATTCAGCCTGTAAGTGGATAAGCATTAAACTCACCCTAAACTCTCTTTAAAAAGAGGTTTTAGGATTAATGTTAACACTAAAGACTCAAACTTTTATGTGGTCAGTATAAGATCCTACTACCTTAGGGAGAAAAAACTAGAAAAGATACAAAAATGTACCTGAAGGGTTTTCTCATATTTGCACAGACTGAAAATCCTATCATTTGGAGGGCAGAACAAGTTCAAGTTATACAATTATAAAAGGTACAATTACAATTAAGTGGACTAGAATGCTAGGAATTGGTCTGTTTAGTTCACTGATGTATCCCAAATCCCTTGAGTAGTATCTGGTACACAGCAGGTGCTTAATACTTGAGTGAATTCCTTAAAACAGGATAGATATTTAAAAAACAAGTTCTGTCTTATAAAATAGGCAATAAGCCAATGAAACTCTTATTTATTTTAAAAGATTTAGATGAATGTGTAAGGATTATACAGTGAAAGCTGTTTTATTTTAAAACTAATAAAGAACATTTCCTTTGCTTTTAAACATGAAACAGGCAAATCATTTGGCCAAAAGTTTGTTTCATACTAGTACGGAAATACTATTAAAAGCTAATAAGATGTTACTGTCTGTAAAACAGTACACTACCAATTTCCAAACTTCATGGTAAAACTAACATAAAAAAATCATTTGTTCATTAAATTCAGTTTAAGCTATAGCTTGAGAGTGGGCTTATAATTAATGACTTCTAAAAAGAACCTCAAAACAGGAAACCATTTTTTTAACAACTATCTTTGCAAGAAACTATAAACTGAAACACAAAAAGTATCTAATTTATTTATCCAAAGTTACCTTGTTTCTGCCTACTTACAATTTGCCAAGCTGCTTTCCTCTGCATTCATCACTAACAACAACATCTTCTACTCTTCCTCTCTGAAAATATTTACAATGTTTAAAGGACTAAGCATGTAGTTTTGTTTTTAGCTAAACCAACAAGTGACAGTAAGAAATCACTGATAAAAAGAAACATAACTTTACAAAAACCAAAATGCAAAACTGATTTTAGAGAAAACAATATAATCAACTTGTGACCTAATCTTGTTTTGTCTCTATCCTAAATTTTCCCACCGTTTTAAAGCAGATCTCAGAATCCACATCACCAATGTATGTAATCTTGTCATGAACATACTACATTGATCATCCTACTCCCTGCTAAACAGCAATTTATTAGTTTCTAGTGCAGAAATCCCACCAAATTTCATACCTCACAATACATTCCAAGTGTTCTTATCTTATTCTCATTGGATTTCTTAGGTTTTCTTTTGTATTTCATGTGAGTCATGACTAATGAAACGGCTCTCTAGGCATTAAAAATGTCACAATTAGAACAGAATATGGTATTCTGAATGTTTTACTGCTTGGAAAATGATGACCATGTAGTTATGTAGTAAGTGTTGTTTTGGGGAAAACAAAAATAGCATTAGGGATTCTAAACATAACTGCCAAATTTCACATGCTGACTTGGTTTCTCTATGACTATACCAAGCCAAACACAGAACAATTTTTAACAAACAATTCATATTGTTACTTTTCTTCCTCATAACTCTCAGAACACAGTGGGAAGATGCCTATTAGTAAGTGATATCTAAGAAACAATCTTTTCCAAGTCGATAGGGCTATCGTTTTATATCAAAAGCAATGAGAAAACATTTGTCTAATGTAAACTCATAGTCAGTTTTGTTCAAAACACCTATTCATTTTACTCATAAGCATTAATGTGAACACATACCTTAGCACAGGAATGGATGAACTTATGTTCTATTATCAGAGTTGCCGTAGCAACAATCTGTCCTAAAGTCACATCTTCCACAACTGTAACATAATAATCCCCAGATTTCTTCATGTGCTCAAAAGATTCTGTGGAAATTGGAAAAGTGTTATGTTGTAGACATCAGACTTCTTTAGGATCCAGAAAAATACAAGGATTAGCTGACTTTGTTACTGAATATTTAAAGCTATTTCACCATAGTAATTGATACTTTGTTTCTAAAGAGAATATTATTAAAAATGATGAAGTGATAGTGATAGCAATCACTATCAATAGGAATATAGTCCATACATTTAAAAAAATATGCTAGCAAGTAAGACTAATACACATACTTTAGGTGAACAACACTTATGATGTGAGTTAACTGTAGATGTTGCCACTTTTGTGACTAATGAATGAGAACTTAAATAGAATTAGTTACTTTAAATCAATTTCTTTAACTTTTACTCAACATTTCAATAGAATAAAACTGCACATTTTAACAAGAGGATGTTTATATTGTCTTGATATAATTTGGTGATGAAATTTCTGTGAATAACCTAACCAATGAAAGGAAATACTACAATTGAAAATAATCCGTAGAGCTGCCACCTAAGTTCTGTGCTTCAGTAATTATCTTAAAAGTAGTCAGATTTTTACAAAACATTGTAATTGCTACTTTTGGATTCTAGAAGTTTAGCCACATTATGCATTTAAATAAGAAAACAGATAATTTGTTATTTGAATTATTTCCAGCTATCTGAACAAAAACAAGTAGACACTGAACATAGCTCTAAACAAAAATAAAATCTTTTCCCTCTTTTTTTTTCATTCAAGAAAATGAAGCTGTAGTACTTACTCATGAATTGTTCAGGGTTGACAACGCCAGTCTCTGTCAGCTGACCTAGTACCTTAAAAAAACCTAGTTTTGAAAAACAGATCTCAAAGTCATGAAAATAGCAAAAGAAAAATCAAAAGAAGCAGTGTATTAAGTTGGTGGGATTATGGGCAATTATGCCAAAACTTTCTGTAATTAATCATTTTTAAATTATTTAAAAAGATAAAAAACTGAAACCCATTATTTTTATAATCACTGCATAAAACAAAGAATAGTAAGTTTTATCAATGTTTATTTGCATAAGATTTTTGGAATAGTGCTGACCTTAATATTCAATATTTATAGAACCAGGATATTCATTTCCCAATGTAATTTGCATTAAGTTCAATGCAAGGGATGCCAAATTTTCCCGGATATATGCTTTGGGTTTTACTTAAAAGTACAAGATTCTCACTATGAGAAAATATGATATAATTTGTAAAATAAAATATAAATAATATAACTGTTGAGACAATCTTTAAAGATAACTAATTTCATTAATGTTAAATTAACATGAACAGCACATTCAAGAAATTTGAGAATCCTATCTTCTACACACTCAATAATCAGTTTGACCAAAATTAATCTGTTCAGCTTCCTACCAAAAAGAAAACTATATAAGGTTGATTTTTTTATAACCAAAATTTAAGGAAATCATTTTGGAGAACTTAGATGTTAAAAAAAGAAATACCTGCAGACAAAATTTTTTGTTAATTTATCTAAGGCAGATTATCTCCACCTTCATTCCATCAGCTTCTTGGAGAAGATTCTTCCTTATGTGTCATTATACATGACAACTTCACCTTTATGAGACATTTTTCTGGCTTTATAATTAGAAAAGAGTGGTACTGTACTTAAGTTATTTGAAATATTTTACAGTAATATCTGGTCCATGATATATACATGATAGTCATGATACAGACATATTGAAATTGAGTGTCTCAGTCACTTTAAATACAAGAAATAATCCAAAAGTCAAATGTTATTTTTCAGCATCATAACATTTGTGAAGAAAAAAGAATGCTAACTCTAATTCTAACCAAGATTTGTAAACTAAGTGAGTCCATACCTCTATTTAAGTCAGCAGTACAAAGAGGCCTCAAAACTAGACCTTCTCCAGGATGTGTTGGGGAAATGGCTGGAGAAAATGTAGCTGTATTCTGGCTCCAGTCCACTTCTTTGAGTAGACTTGGGTCAAACATAGGAGTTTCATCAGGTTTCATCTTTGCAGTTAAGGTCTAAAATAAAATTTTAAAGGTTAAGGCATTTTATTTAATATTAGGAAAATTATGATTGGCAAGAAAGTAAATTTCTTAATAAAAATTAATGCAATTAGAAAAATTCTTTAACAGATATGTAAGATAATTTATTTTAGCCTATCCTGAACCTAACATCCAAGTGCCAAAACTAAAGATACATAAAAAATTCATGATTACTATCAGATAGTAAACAAAGGACTAAATTGAGGAGTTAAACTTTAAAATCCCATTTTCAAGCAGGTCTTTTAAAACTTTTCCTATGGGCTAGTGCTACTAACATACCACTGTGAATAGTTGACTTTTCATGGGCTCTTCTTTTTTTACATTATTTGGGTTAAGAAATTGTATGTTGGCTTACCTGCCACTAAGGGAACTTATTGGGCATGTAACTTTTTTTTTTAATATGAACCATGAACAGAAGATGAACTTGCTTAAATTATCCTCTGCATTCACTGTAATATTTGGTCTCAGATATGATAGGTTCATACTAAGAGTTATCTGTTGGACTTTGTTTTCACAAGCAGTTTTCCAAAAATCTTACGTTTCTCAGTTATATCTAAGCAGCTTAAGAATAGCCAGTGTTTTCCATGCTACTGAAAAATCAATTATGGTATGTCTCCTTTTTTGAACATTTAGAAATGGGCAGTTTCTTACTAAGTGTGGTCTAATAAAACAGGTTAAATAACAGATATAATGATAGAAGGGATGAACAACATTAAAGCATAAAAGTCTCAGGGAGGGAGAACACTTCTGTGAAACAAGAGTTGCTGGAAGAAATGGTCTTCCTAACAAGGAGACTGTATAGCAATCTCCAACTTTCACTTCTATCCCTATGCCCAGTTTATGAAACTATTCTGTTTGATACCTGCTTCTGGCTCTTCTTTGATATAAAGAATTTAAAGATGTAGATCCACCACATACTACCATAAAACAAGGAAGCAATGCAGGAAAAATTAAAGTCCATTTAATGATAGGACAATTTTCCCAAAAACCCAACTCCCAGATGTTCCATTTCATAAGTCACAGTATGTTTAAGGGCAACTCATTTTACCTTTATTTTCCTTAAAAGTCAATTAAACTTCCTTATAGCCCAATGTAACCATGTAAGTAATGCTAGGGTATAGTAGCTTTGGGAAGGCAGTGTGGTATAAAAAAAGTTAACATTTCTGCTGTACTTACGTGCCAGGGATTATTAAGGAACTTTACACATTTCTAATTTGTTTACTTCAACAACCCTACAGGATGGGGATGATTATTTCCATTTTAACAGATGAGGAAATGCAGGTGCAGACATGATAAGTAACTTGCCCAAGGTCACAAAATTATGGGAACCAGAATTTACACATAAGCATGGAAAAAGCATGAACTCTGGAGTCAGAGCTGGTGTTCAAATGTCAAGTCTGTTTCTAATTTGTAAAATGGAGATGAAATTATTGGAAGGATGAAATGAACTACAGTATACAAGCAACTAACAGTGCCTATACATTACAAGTGCTCAACAAGAAATACTTTAGTTAGCAATTAATTTAAAATTGTTTATAAACTTGTTAATTTTTTTCACTTTTAATTCATGAGTCAGGCACTATGCTGGGTGAAAGGGCTACAAAAAAGAATGACAGGTTATCATGTTTGTTAAACTAAAAGCATCCTCAGATAGGAAAGAAAGAATGTAAAAAATCATTGTTTATTATGTAGAATACTGAGAATGTTTTTTTTTTCCTCAAAGACTCAGATCATTTTATGTTCTCAACACTATACCTGGTTCTAAGAATAGGAAGGAAAGACAATTATGATGTTTAAAACAACCATTCATATAAAACTTAACAACCTTACAGTCTGTCTTTAACATTTTTTAATAGGTTAATTTTAGCACATACATTGTAGTGGTATTAGTCCCTGATAATGGGGCCCCTGAGGCTTTTGGGTTTACTCTCTGAAAGATGGTTAACGATGGTTTTTTCCAGGTATGCAGATAACAGGCTAAATATCTGTCAATAAGTAAAACGGGTACATTAAATACAGAAGCTAGAAAGTATTAAAAATTTAAGTTCAGCAAGGCAATATGCTATTTAAGCTTTTTGATGTTCATGCTATTTAACATACAGTTGTAAACCATGAAGTTTCAAGAAATCTCGAGGTAACTTATATGAACATTAAGACAATGTAAAGTTAACTTGATTCCTTTTTCCTGAGTTTACAATAAAATGTAGCCTAGAAAATACACAGAAAAGGGTTAAAAATTTCCAAGAGAGAAAGAAGAATTAGGATTATGAAGCCTTTACCTATTGAATTTTAAACACTAAATACTAGTATCTTCCTGTGCTTTTCTGTAACCAGATTGTCCTATTCCATGAATGATCATAAAAATAAATGGTACTGGCCAACATTTATTGAGTACTTTATATTTGTTAACTCTCAGAAACACAACGAAAGAGCTATCATTATTATCCTCATTTTACAGACGAGAAAGTAGGCATAGGTACTTGCTCAAGATAACAGCCAATAAGGAACAGTCAAGATTGAAAACCAGGCAAAACACTGACCCTGTGCAATTGCATGGGGCCCACGCACCTGGCTTAATTCTGTCACCACTGTCTTGAAATTACTGATATTTTTAACACAGAGCCCTGCGTTTTCATTTTGCACGGATTACTTTTACTCTCAGTACTGAAGATGCACTAGTGAGCAATTTCCTACTTTATTCTACAAGAGTTAAAAATTTAGTCAAAAGCAGAATTTGTAACTTATTTTTGGAAAATAAAAATTTCAGGCCTGTCAAAGCATTCTGGGTAGAGATAAGAATTCATTAACCAGACAATCAGAAATTAATATTAAAGTGTTTTTATGAGCTATTTTACAAAACAGAACCATACTTGTTACATCCTTTTCTCTTACTTTATCCCCACATAGTAAAAGTCTGCTGGTGCCCCCAAAATATGCAGGACAAGTAAAAGCAAAACGAGATTTGATATCAAATTTCAAAAAATTTTAGAAAGTAAATTTATTTGGTTTATAAAAGAAATAACATTTTCGCATCTTAAGGTGCCCTGAGGTACTGTAAAACTAAGAAATTTCAGTAAGAATTGCTGAATTCTACAGTTGCTTAAAGCTGAATGTCATCACTATCACTGGGGTCTTATTTTACGGATTTTAGATTAATTTTTAAAAGTAAACCCTAACCCTCCTTAAATATTTCTCAAGAACCATTCCTGTTTTACTGCTAAATTAGCATGCATTTACAAGGTCCATATACACTTCCCAGCTCATAAATGCCTAGTGAATGAATAACAAATGGTGTAAGACTTATCTGGAGATCAAACTTCAGAAATTCCCAAATTGCCACAAGTGATATCACAAAACCAAACACCAGATTCATCTTTACTAGGATCACATTAGGTTTTCACTCAATTGACATTCTTTAGACACAATTTCACAATTTGGTTTCCTAGCCTCCATAGCCGACTAGAATACAAATGGGGAGCAGCTGCTGGTAGAAGCAAGCAATTGAGAGCAACAAGTGATAGACACTGAAAATAAAGATTTTAAAGTTGATTTTTTAAAATTCAAAAAGCATAATCTAAGACCAAATCTAAATTGCCTTACATATCTCAAGAGCTCCTGGACCATCACTACATTACACGGTGTATGTACACGGTGAATAGAGGTAGGGGGAATTTTTGATGTCTGAGACTTTAGAGTTCCTCTACAATATATAACAATTTCGGTAGTGATTTGACTAAAATTTGAATCTAAAGAACACTGCATTCATTGACGATTTTAACAGGCCAAGCCAAGTGTACTAAATTATGCAATTACACTTGAGGAATTTTAAAAGTATTTTCTACTAGTTTGATCCCTTAGAACCTGGCATTATTCCCAGGCTACTGACTATGTAACTGGAGCGCGTGGAGCTTTCAGGACTTGACCCTAAGGTAACACAAAAAATAAGTGAAGTAGAACTAGAATCCTCCAATCTTCAGCTCCACAATACCACACTCCATAGACGCCAACCTTTACATCATCCTACCAAACGGGTAGCTCAACTCTAAAAGATGTCAGCGAATCCTGCCTTTTAGAACTGATCTAAATGGTTTCTTGAGATCCATCCTAGGATTCGTTCATGAGTGGACATCCTAACAAGTAATCTCATAATCAGCCCTAAAAATATCATCTAAAAATGTTTACATGACATTTTAAGAGTTAAGTTCACATAAACATCAGCTCCTATAATAGAAATCACAGTACTCAGTGTTTCTAGGGTTAGAAGCCCCAGGAAAAGAGACAAAGTATGTCCCCCTTTCCCGTAGTGAAAGCACCGATTTAGTCAGTGTTAGAAGATGATCTTTGGAGCAGAAGCCTGTCAAGTGGCGCTCAACCGCCCAGAGGTGCGCCTCGGATAGGAAAGGGGAAAGGGGGCGCTGGGGCGTTTGTACTCATTCAAAACCGATGGCGACAGACTGAGCGACCGTCTGAATCCCTCCACGCCAAAGCTTGAAGAACGAAGAGTTTCGTCCCCAGTTCCTGCTCCCGCCCTGCCAGAGCCGCGCCTGCACGGCCACACCACGGAACACAGTGCCCACCGCAGCTCCAGGCTGTGCCGCCGTGCTAATCTGAACCGCGCTCTACGCCCCCGGCGCGCCCAGCTGGCGAAGATGTACGTCCGGCTGCCGGAACGGAAACCCCCGCGCGGCCTAGCTCGCCTCGCCCGGGGTCAGCAGGCACACCTGTTTGATAAATCTGAAGGCAGGCCCAACGCAGGGCGCCCGCCCGGCTCCCAAACCCCTCACCGGCAGCGGCCCCGCAGTCGGCGCTCCTCTCCAGCCCGACAGACTCTCACCCACCAGAGAACACAATACGAGATCCGGATCCGGCTTCAAGCAGCCCCACCTCCACCTCCTCCTCCCGCGCCACAGTTGCCGCCGCGGCCGCTGCTGCGCGAGCAGCGGCCAAGACGTGGCAGCGCCAGCGCCTCCAACCCAGCCCGGCCCGCTTACGCAGGCCTGGCGAAGGCGGCCGGGCGCGCGCGGGCTGAGGGGGCGGGAGGAGCGGCGGGAGGAGGCTACGCCAGGACCGGGGGCGGGGCTAGAGGCGGGGTCTGGCGGGGCGGGGGCGGGGCGGGGCGGTAGGCCGGGGCGGGGATGTGCCGGTTTAGGGGCGGGACATGGAGGCGAGGAGGGGCGGGTGGGACCCGCGGGCCGTGACAGGCCTCTGGGCGTGGGGCGGCGGCGAGAACGACTCGCGGCTTCCACGCCGCGGTTGCAGGGACGGGATCCTGACTTCGCTCCCTACCGCCCTCCGCACAGCGGAAGTCTCGGTTTATCTGGAGATAATTCTACTTAGGAGTCAGCTAAGCACTGTAAGTGGTGACTAGTGTGGGCCTTTTTGATTAAACCTCGGTTTCTTGAGCACTTCCGTTTGCCCCTTGTTGCCCCTTCCCCTAATAGTCAATCCACTAATTAGGACTAAGGCTACTCACTGGCAGCTCGAAACTCCTCATCCCGTTTTCTCAGACACCTCTCAGTCACCTGAGGTGGGGCCATGGCATTCTACTCCTTTGAGACTTGTTTTTTCTTCCTCAAATCCATTTTGGGTAAAAACGGGGTTGGACACTGCTTCACACCTCAGCGGCGTTGCCTCCCAGGGAATTGGCAATGTCTGGAGCATTTTCAACCTCATGTCTGTAGGAGAGGTGCTGCTAGCTTCTCCCCAGGTGATGGAGGCTGGAGATGGGTGGAGACCAGGTATGCTGCCAAGAATCTTACAGGACAGTGCCCCACCACAAAATTACCTGGCCGCAAATGCCAATACCGCGGAGGTTGAGAAAGTGGCTTAGGAGACGAAAAATGACTTTTCTCTGAGGTACCATTTCCACAACACGTGTCTCCATTTTACACAATAGGAAGCAGGTTCAGAGATGTTAAGGAATTTACCAAAGCCATAGCTACTAACTCCCCTTTCTTGCCATATGCTATAAATTTAAATTCGCCGAAATTGCAAAGTATTTTATTCTTAAACAATACTATTCGAATAAACCATAAAGTCTGCCAGAAATTATATCTTCTGCTTATTTGTGAGATTTAAATTTCAGTTAACTTTTGCTGATTCAGGCATTCTCACAACTTCAAACATCAGTGAGGCTGGTAATACCTACACCTCTGTATTCCATCCATGTTTTAGCCCTTATACATACAAAAGAATGTATAAGACAAAAATAAACACCACTACTCTTAAACATATAGTCTTGTTTTCTAATCACTTTAATCATTTTCTCCTGAGCAATAAAATCCTGCAAGTTTTATAATTTAGCAAAAAATAAAGGAATTGATTATAAAATCTGTGATGGAATGCAGGAGTTCTAAGAGGTATCCCCAAAGCTCTCCTGCATTTCAGACATAGTCCTCCTTACCTTCTTTGTGCCCTTGGAACCTAATTTCTCCTTAACAGTCAATTCAGTTATTTTGGCTGGTACAGTGACCTCCTTCTTTGATCATTGGTTTATTAACAGTGAGGAATCCAAGGTAGCCAGGTGACAATCTCAACTTCTAGTTTAATGGAATCAGTGGTGTGTCCTCTAGTGATTCTTACTTGTTTTGTGAATTCTTTTTTTAAAATTGAGGTATAATTGACATTTAACATTCTGTTAATTTTATGTGTATGGTTTAATGCCACATACATATTGTGAAATGATTACCACAATAAGTTAACATCCATCACTACCCATAGTTACAAATTTGTTTTTTCCTGGTAATAACAATTAAGATTGTTAGCAATAGAGCAACTTTCATATATGCAATACAGTATCATTAGCTATAGTCACCATGCTAGACATTACATCCCTAGCACTTATCTTGTAACTGGAAATTTGTATCTTTTGACTACCTTCACTCATTTCATCCCAACCCCTACCTCTGGAAACCACCAATTTGTTCTTGATATGAATTTGGTGTTTTTTTGTTTTGTTTTGTAGATTCCACATGTAAGTGAGATCATATAGTGTTTGTCTTTCTTTGACTTGTTTCACAAGCATAATGCCCTCAAGGTCCATCCATATTGTCAGATATGGCAGGATTTCCTTTGTCTTTATGGCCGAATAATATTCCCCTGTGTATGTTTGTGTACCAAAACTTCTTTATGTACTCATCCATTGATGGACAGTTAGGTGGTTGTAAATAATGCTGTTATGAATATGGGGATGCTGTAGGGAAAATGGAAGCTCCATGGCTGGGAGCCTCACCTGACCCTGGTCTGCTCGCCCACTGCATATGTGCAGTGCTCTCAGGCGCAGGCTTGCACACGTGTTGGCAGTGAGCTATTACTGACTCTATATAGAGAGCTCTTCCCAGTGCTCTGGGCTGCAAAGTGGCGGAGAGCCCTGGAGGTAGAGATCGGCTTTGCTGCATGCAGACTGCCCAGAGGCAGATGGGATTCTAGCACTTGACCTGCTACCACAAGACTAAAGCTTGGTGTAATATCCTTTACCCCAAGAATGTTCCGTTGTCATTTTTCAGTCTCACCAAATCCATAGTGAACTTGCCTGGGGCTGAAACCCTCAGGCAAGACAGATGCATATAACTTTCAAGATAATAATTTCATTTCCTTTGGATAAATACTCAGAAGTGAGCTTGCTGGATCATATGGTAGTTCCAATTTTAATTTTTTGAGTAATCTTCATACTGTTTTCTATCATGCCTGCACCAATTTGTATTCTCACCAATAGTGCACAAGGGTTACCTTTTCTCCACATCCTTGCCAACACTTGTTATCTCTTTTTGGTGATAGCTTTTCTAACAGGAGTGAGTGATATCTCATTGTGGTTTTGATTTCCATTTCCCTGATGATTAGTGATTTTTGAGCACTTTTTCAAGTACCTGTTGGCCATAAGTATGTCTTTTTTGGAAAAATGTCTTCAGTTCCTCTGCCCATTTTGAAATTCGATTGTGTTTTTGCTATTGAGTTGTATGAGTTCTTTATATATTTTGGATGCTTAGACCTTATCAGATACATGATTTACAAATATTTTCCTGCATTCAGTAGGTTGTGGTAAATCAAAATTCTAGAGACCAAGAGATCTCTGAAATAAAAGGGTTTATTGAGCCTTTCCAGATGCTAGCCAGTAAAAGGACTAAGTCCTGAACAGGAAGTTTCTTCTTCACCAGCAGCAAGGCCAGTTAACAGAAATGACTATGTCAGGCTCAAGAAATGAAGGACATTTATGAAGAGTCTCAAGGAAGGAAAGCTCCTTAAATTCACAGTGGCTATAGATAAGGAAGGTGGGCTAATGTGAAGCAGAGTGAGTCCCGGGATAGGTGGTGAGTCCAGAAAGAAGGCTTGTAAGTGGGCTGTTGATGATAGACACTAGTCATGAGCAAGGGGGACTTGGTTCTGGGGACCTTCTAGGTGATTGATTGTTGAAATGACTTCATCCAGGAAATTGGAGTTTTTGGTTAGCTGTAGCCTGTAGCTATTGACTGATGACCTTTCCTTGTCTCTCTCCCTCATTCTCTGGCTGATGTGTCACTTAATTTAGGACATTTCAGAATTTTCCCTTATCAGTTGCATTTTCATTTTGTTGATGGTTTTCTTTGCTGTGCAGAAGCTTTTTACTTTGATGTAGTCCCACTTCTCTACTTTTGCTTTTTTTGCCTTTGCTTTTGGTGTCAGATCCAAAAAATAATTCCCAAGACTGATGTCAAGTCACTCACTTCCTATGTTTTCTTCTACGAGTGTTATGGCTTTAGGTCTTACAGTCAAGTCTTTAACCATTTTGAGTTGTTTTTTGTGTATGGTGTAAGATAGTGGTCCAGTTTCACTTTTTTACATAGGGGTTATCCACTTTTTCTTATACCAGTTATTGAAGAGACTATCCTTTCCTGTATTTTTGACTCCTTTGTCTTAACCAGATATGCATGGGTTTATATCTTGGTTCTCTCTTCTGTTCCATTGATCTGTTTTTATTCCAATACAATACTGTTTTGATGCCTGTACCATCTTTTGATAACTATAACTTTGTAACTCAAAATAGTTTGAAATGATGAAATGTGATGCCTACAGCTTTGTTCTTCTTTCTCAAAATTGCTTTGAATATTCAGGGCCTTTTGCAGTTCCATGCAAATTTTAGGATGGTTTTTCTTATTTCCATGAAAAATACCATTAGTATTCTAATGAAGATTGCACTGACTCTGTAGGTTGCTTTGGGTAGTATGGATAAATTAACAATATTAATTCTTCTGACTCAGAGGCATGGAATATCTTTCCATTTGTGGATCTTCAGTTTCTTTCATCTGTGTCTTATATTTTTTACTGTACAGGTCTTTTACCTCCTTGGTTAAATATATTCCTTAGTATTGCATTCTTTTGATGCAGTTGTATAAAGTCAATTTTCTTAATTTCTCTTTCTGATAGTTCATTATTAGTGTATAGAAATACAACTGATTTTTGTATTTTGATTTTGTATCCTGCAACTTTACTAAATTTATCAGTTCTAACACTTTTTTAATGAAGTCTTTAAGGTTTTTATATATAATATCATGTCATCTGCAAATAGAGATGGTTTTACTTCTTCTTTTCCAGTTTGGATTCCCTTTATTACTTTTCTTGTTTAATTGCCCGGGTTAGGACTCCTGGTACTATGTTCAATAAAAATGGTAAGAGTGAGCATCCTTGTCTTGTTCCTGATTTTAAAGGAAAAGCTTTCAGTTTTTCACTGTTTATTATGATGTTAGCCATGGACTTGTCATGTATGTCCTTATTATATTGAGTACATTCTCTCTATACCACTTTGCTGAAGAGTTTTTATCATGAGTGGATGTTGGATTTTATTAAATGCTTTTTTAAAAAATATCTGTTGAGATGATTATTTTGGATTTTTGTTAAGAGGTTTCTTAGTACTGATTCAATCTCCTAATTATAACTGGTCTATCAGGATTTTATATTTCTTCATGATTCAATCTTGGTAGATTGTTTCTAGCAATTTATCCATTTCTTCTAAGTTGTCCAGTTTGTTGGCATATAATTGTTCATAGTAATCTCTTTTGATCCTTTGTATGTCTGTGGTATCAGTTGTAACATCTCTTCATTTCTGATTTTGAGTTCTCTCATTTTCTTGGTGAGTCCAGCTAAATGTTTTCTATTTTGTTTATCTTTTCACAAACCAGCTATTAGTTTCATTGATTTTTCTTTTTTTTTTTTAGTGTCTACTTCATTTATTTCCACACATGCTTGTTATTTTCTTCCTTCTACTAACATTGGGCTTAGTTTGTTCTTCTTTTTCTAGCTCCTTAAGGTGTAAAGTTAGGTTATTTATTTCAAATCTTTCCTATTTCTTAATGCAGGTATTTATGCCATGAACTTCCTCTGAAAACTGCTTTTGCTGCATCCCATACATGTTGTATCTATATTTTCATTTGTCTCAAGATATTTTTTGAGTTCTCTTTTTATTTCTTCTTTGATACATTGGTTGCTCAGTAACATGTTACTTAATCTCCATATATTTGTGAATTTTTCCAGTTTTCTTGAAACTGCTTAAACTGCTTAATAGTTTCATACCATTTTAGTTGGAAAAAATGCTTGATGTGATTTCAATCTTCTTATTAAGACTTATTTGTGGTCTAATATATGATCTGTCCTGGAGAATGTTCCATGTGTACTTGAGCAAATGTGTATTCTGCTGCTTTTGGATGGAGTGTTCTGTAAATGTGAAATCCATCTGGTCTGACTTGTTTAAGTCCAATATTTTCTTACTGATTTTATGTGTGGAGTGACCTATCCATTGATAAACGTGAGGTATTAAAGTCACCTATTATTATTGTATTGCTGCCTATTTTTCTTTTTAGGTCTGTTAATACTTGTTTTATATATTTAGGTATACCTATGTTAGGTGCATGTAAGTTTACAAATATTACATCCTCTTAATGGATTTACTCCTTTATCATTATATAATGACCTCTGTTTCTTATCACAGGTTTTCTTATAGTCTACCCTATGTGATAGAAGTATAGCTACTCAAGCTTTCTTTTGATTTCCATTTGCATGGAATATCTTTTTCCCTCCCTTCACTTTTAGTCTGTGTACGTGTCGTTAAAGTTGAAGTGAACCTTTTGTAGGCAGCATATAGATGGGTCTTGGTTTTTTTTTTAATCCTTTCAGTTACTCTGTCTTCTGATCTGAGAATTTAGTACATTTTCATTTAAAGTAATTATTTTTAAATGTATTTATTGTAAGTATGGACTTTTTGTCATTTTGTTTACTGTTTTCTGGATGTTCTATAATTCTTTTCTTCCTTCCCTCTTCTGCTTCTTCCTTTGTATTTGGATGATTTTCTATAATGGTATGCTTAGATTCCTTTCTCTTTATCTTTTGTATATCTACTATAGGTTTGTTTTGTGGTTACCATGAGGCTTACATAAACATATTTATAGCAGTGTATTTTAAGTTGGTAACAAGTTCAGTTAAACACATTATAAAACTACATTTTTACTCTCCCCCCATTTTGTGTTTTTGATTTCACAATTTACATATTTTTATCTGTGTATCCTTTAACAGACTATTGTATATTTTAATTTCTTTTGTCTTTTAACCTTCATATGAGATTTATAAGTGATTAACCCACCATGATTACATTAGATTATTGTGAATTTAACTGTATTTTTACCATTTTCAGTGAGACTTATACTTTCCTCTTACTAATTAGCCTCCATTCATTTCAGCTTAAATAAGTCCCGTTAACATTTCTTGTAAGGTCCATTAGTATTGCTGAAATCCTTCAGCTTTTGCTTGTCTGGAAAACTCTTTATCCTTCTTTCAATTATGCAGTTCAGTTTTGCTGCACAGAGTATTCTTTGTTGGCAGATTTTTTTCTTTTAGCTCTTTGAATATATTGTGCCACTCCCTTCTGGCCTGCAAGGTTTCTGCTGAAAAAAATTGCTGAGAGTCTTATGGGTATTTCTTGGTACATAACAGATTGATTTTCTCCTGCTGCTTTTAATATTCTTTCTTTGTCTTCAACTTTTGACAATTTAATTATAGTGTGTCTTGATATGGGTCTCTTTGGATTCATCTTCCTTGGAATTTCTAGATCTAGATGTCTGTTTCCTCCCTCAGGTTAGGAAGTTTTCAGCCATTATTTCTTCGAATAAGTTTTCTGCCCTTATTTTTTCCTTCTCTTTCTGGGACCCCTGTAATGTGAATATTGGTCTTCTTGATGTTGTCCCTTAAGTCCCTTAAGCTAGCCTCATTATTTTTCATTATTTTTCTTTTTGTTCTCTGATTGGATGAGCTCCACTGCCCTGTCTTGTAGTTCATGGATCCTTTCTTTTACATCATTTAGTCTGCTGTTGAACTCTTCTATTGATTTTTTTTCAGTTCAGTTATTGAATTTTTGAGCTTTATGATTTTTGTTTGGTACTTTCTTTTATTTTCTGTTTCTTTGTTGAAACTCACTTTGTTCATGCATTGTTTTCCTGACTTCAGTGAGATCTTTAAGACCATTATTTTGTACTCTTTGTTAGGTAAGTCATTTATCTCTGTTTTAGTAAGGTCTTTTTCTGAGGTTTTGTCTTCTTCTTTTGTTTGGAACAAACTCCTCTATTACTTCATTTTCCTCAACTCTCTGTGTTGGTTTCTATGCATTATATAAAAATAGGTACCCTTTTCAGTCTTGAAGGAGTGGTCTTATTTAGAAGATGAGCTTTATTATTCAACCCTGTCCTAGCTCATAGTTTTCTCTCAAACCTTTGTGGTTGTCCATGCTGTCTTCTGTATTTTTAGTGGCACCTAGTATTGAGGGTGTGTCAATATTTGTCAGTGTCCCAGAGGGGAGGATCTCAGTCAGCATCTAGATACAAAGTGATTGGAAGCCAGACCCCAGGCAGCATCTTTTAAAGTATGTAATTATACCTCTTTTAGGGGAAGACTGGGAGATCCTGTGTTTCTGTCTG
Organism: Smutsia gigantea; assembly: GCA_032199065.1. NCBI lineage: Eukaryota > Metazoa > Chordata > Mammalia > Pholidota > Manidae > Smutsia > Smutsia gigantea. The sequence goes on from JAVSCE010011429.1 coordinate 106,604, forward strand.
CTCCCTTTGTTCTGAGCCCTTCGGAGATAGCCAATTAAGGACTATTTCTTCATTTGCTACCATCCAGTTGAACCCATGAATACAGCTTTGTTGACCACGAGTGCCTCACTATCAGAAGACGTGTCCTTTGGGCCGCAGCCACAAGAGCCAGGATGCCAGATGTTTTCATAAGTTCCTTTCTTAGAGACACTGGCAATCTGGAGCCAGACACAGTGAACACATCAAGATAGGACCTGCTGGCCCCCCTGGTCTCAGGAGAAGATTGCAGTTGGCCTCTAGATGTGTGTTAAAATAGAACCCTGCCCCTCAGGCCACAGCTATTAAGATATGCTAATGTGGCTCTTTTGGTCTGCTTCCTCTGTGCTGTGTCCTGGTGGGATAGCCTGTTAAGAACTGTTTCTCTGTTTGTTACAGTCCAGTTGTACCTACAAATGCAAGCCACCAGAGCCAGGTAATCAAGGAGTGTCCTCTGAGGAGCAGCCGCAAAAACTGGGACACCTGGCATGTATGCAAGCTCCTTTCTGGGAGATACTGCTGATCTGGAGTTGAGGCAGAGAGAGAGCTAAAAGATGGACCCACCGGCCTCTGTGGTATCTGGAGAGTACTACATCAGCACCCAGATATGTTTTAAATTAGAAGCTTACCCATCAGCCCAAAGCTTTGAAGGTAAGCAAATAGCCTCTTCTATGGAAAGACTAGGTGCATTTCATTTGCTGCATCTGTCCGAGGTCCTGGGGGATAAGCTGTGGTGGTCCACAGAAGCCCTTTAAGAACTGTCTGTTAGTTCACTGTAGCCTTGTGGGTCATGGATGCAATCCTTGTTGACAGATGTTTTGGGGGTCCATTTCTCAGGTGGAAGTCTTAAAAGTTGTGGCAACATGTGGGACCCAAACCCTTCACTCCTCAGAGAGAAGCTGTGAGTTATGAGTTCCCTCCCAGTTGTCTGTCACCACACTGGGGGTGAAGTTTATAGAGAGATTGTGTTATAGCCTCTCCTACCCATCTCATTGTGGGTGTTTTCTCGTTTGCCTGACATGTAAGAGCTAGTTTCTAGATTTCTTTCAGAGAGTATTGTTCCATATGTAGCTGTAGATTTGGTGCGTCTGTGAGAGAAGGTAGGTTTAGGATCCTCCTGTGTTGCCAACTTGAACCAGAAAAGCATGTTATGGATTCTTATAAGAAATACTGCATCACCAGCACTTTTGATGGCATAGGTATGATATTTTGTGGGATACTATCCATAAAACATAGATATCAATGATTGATTTGAGGAATAATTCAAGAATATTGTACTCATTAATACCTTAAATGAATTTATTTCCTTCATATTTTCTTAATGTTTGCACAAGAATTAGAAAAAACAATCCAAGTGTAATTAAGTATAAAGGGTTATTTTACTATTATTAAATAAATGATGAAGTATGTGTTATAGTTTTTCATAGGCCATGTCATTTCTTTCTTAGTGATATAGTGGTACATCTTACAATGAATGTATCTGAAGATTTGAAACATAGTATATACCTTAAATAGTAATTCTCTAAACATGTTCATAATGAAATGAAATATCATCGCATTTGATCATCATATGAATTCTGTTAAATAAGATAGGCATTATTATTGCCATAAGGCAAATGAGACTCAGGTAATTTCCATTTTCTTATAGGCGAGGCTGTTTGGTTTTTTTTATAGACTTTTGAACTTAACCTAATAAAATAGTTTAATGATTTGTTTGTTATAATATCAAAGCACAAATTTAAGACATGTTTACTGTTGAGTAGATTGTATTACATAATGATACCTTTTTATAATGTTATAAATGAAAGATGATGGGAGTTAAGCACAGGGAGGTTTATGTGTGGTTAAGGAATACTCAGATATTACAGAAAGTCCGAGAAAGGAAGCAAAAGGTCAAACTTGTGAGAAATGTGCTGGTATGGAAAATATCTCAAAGCTAGGCAAGAACATTTATGATCTTTATTGTCATATCATAGGTTTAGGTCTCATTGTTTGGTCTTCAGAAGTGGCTCATTTTCTCCCAGATACTGTGCCTTCACGGTATATAGCTATAGCTGTCAACAGCTACTGCTTGGTAGTCAGGTTCTTGCTTCCAAACAAAAGAAACCAACTCTGGAAGGATTGTTAGTTTACAGAATCAATGGCAAGACTGGAGAGGAGATCCTGGCTGGGAAAATAATATAGACCAAAAGAGACCAGGCAGGCAAGAACACAACGAGCTGCCAGAGTCTGGGATAACCAGTATTTTGGCCTTTCAGCTTCCTCCTGTTAAAGAGTTACACATTGTTAAGTTCCCAAAATGGGGATTCAGATCCTGGGCAGCCAGAAAAAACTACATGTATACTTGATCATTATAAATTATGTCATATATATTTTGTTTAAATATGAATGAATAGAAGATTTAAAATATACATTTAATAAAGCCGTTTTTAGCTGAAAGGAATTGTTTTATTCCCAGAGTACAATATTCACCTGCAGTGGGCATAGCCATCTTATTAGCCCCTTCCTTGCCAAAAGTTAAAATACATAGGGTGTTCTTTCCCCTGGGAAACTAATCCAATTTTATTGTGAAATATATGATGCATGTTATTTGCTGGAAGTAACCTATAAAAAAGGCATGACTGTGGATGGTAGTAGACATTCCTTGATTATATCAAGCTCCAGTGGTCACTTGACTTCCATCTCTGAATTTAGTAGTTTAAGATTCTAACATATAGCTATCTATTTATTTGTTTTTTGCTTACTGCAAAAGTAATGAATGATTATTTGAAAATTTGTAGTATTACAGAAACACAGAACAAAGAGTGGTCAGTCCGCATAATCCTGCCCTTAGGGATAACTACTGTTAACAGCTTGATATATCTTACTCCAGAGTACTGGGTTCCATTTCCAGCTTTTTCGTTTAGCCGGCAGCCTCAGACAAGTTATTTGTCCTCATACTGCCTCAGTTTCTTCATCTCAGTGTAATAGTAATGGCTTATAGGGTTTGGCGAAAGTTTAATAAGCTAATATGTAAAGAATTCATCATAGTTCCTAGCATATAGTAAGTGCACAATAAATGCTAGTTTTGTATATATGTATTAGGATAGGCTAGATTATGTTACAATAGTGAACAATCCCCCAAATCTTAGTGACTTAACATAACAGAAATTTATTTCTTGCTAATGGTACATGTCCCTCACAGACTGGCAGGGCAGTTTCTCCATGCTCTTACTCAGGAAGACAGGCTAGTGGAAGTTCCACCATGTTGTGGTCACACTCTACAATATGTGGCCTTTTCACCATAGCAGTGAAAAAAGAGTATAAAGTCACACATGGACTTTTTACTGCCTCAGCCCATAATTGACATACTCCACTCCCACTTACAATTTATTCTGCAGGTAAGCTGGGAAATGTGGAGTGCAGAATACTTGTGCATAGTATAATAGTACCCAAAATATGTAATATATATAACAATATATAGCATAATATCCACACTCTGTTGCAATTTTTCTATTTTTTAAAACTTGATATATCATGGAAATCTCCCCATATCAATACAAATTTATTTATTCATTGACTATTAGCCCTTTTATGTGTCAGGCATTATTTAGGTATTAGGATATACCAATGAAGAAAACATTTGATAACTCTGGCCATCATGTAGTTTAGATTGCGAACAGTAATTTTGTATATTTTGTAAAAGTATAATGTTAGAAGGTGATAAATGTTAGGTGAGAAGTAACAAAGGTAAAAGGTTAAAAGGTAAAGGGAGTCTTGGAGATGCAGCTTTAAATAGATAGGTCATGGAAGGCCTCTGAGGTGATTTGAATTAAATTCTGAAAAATGTGAGAAAGTGAGCCTTGTGAATACCTCTGTTGGGGAGCATTCTAAGAAAATAAAACTATTAATAGCATGGCTTGGTGATATGAACATGAAGATGCATTTTCCTGCTTTTGTATATGTTTAAAATTTTATATGAAAAAAATTTAAAACAAAAAGTAGCCCTAATTGTAAATTTTATATCTGCATTTTGGAAAACAAAAATCAAGCTAGGAAATTTATTAGATATCCTCAGCTTCCTTAATAAAAAAGGATTTTTACCAATTTACCTCCTCAGAAACAATATTTCATCTTGTTTATTTCTCTACATCCTCATAACTGGCTACTATACAATCTAGTACTTGATTACAGATTGTTATGTGTTAGTCTTATCTTTCCAGTTATTTGTTAAACTCCTAATCATTTCTTGCTTTTTATCCCCCCTTTCTATAATTCCCTTTAAAGTGAGTAGACATGTAAATTCCCTTTAAAAATTATAGATTGAGAAGTAAAACTTAGTGATGGATTTATTAAATATAACCTCAGTCTCTAATAATTCTTAGAGCATTTTGCTGTGTTGAGGATGTAAAAAAACAAAACAAAACAAAAAAACCCTGCACAAAATACTATATCCACAAGCAATTTAAAAGTTTTGGGCATAGAACTGGTTTAAAAATACTTCAGGTTTTTTTCAGGTAATTGACAGATGTGACTAAGAGTATGAATAAGAGACCTTTTTTAGTCATGATTCTTCCACTAAGAAATTTGTTCTCTCTGTGATTTACTGTCTGTTGCCATACAATTAGGCTACATTGTACAAACATTTTGAGTACATTCTGTCAGTTTTTCCTTAAGATGACCAAGAGTTTCAACAATTAGATTGTGACTGATGAAAAATGAAATCATTCTCATTGAGTCCAAAGAGTTTACTGGACTCTCTAAGCTTATTTGGCTGGATTGTGAGGTAACACCCAGACACCAATGAGGAGTGTCTCTGAAAGCTCACTCAGAACCACCCTGCATTTAGGGGAAGTGGTGACAGGCTGGTCAAGTGGCGAGGAGACTTGTTAAACACAAATTTGTCAGTGTTAGTCACATAATTGGAACATGATGTTTAGAGGGAAATGCATGACACTGCTGGAAAGCTATGTTGGAAGAACTGTGGCCAAAGAAAAGATAATCAAAAAATTTAGGGAGAATTGCACTTCCATGACACAGATAACTTAGAAGTCTGGTGCATAAAAAGTTTTGTTTTCATAATTTAGTTCACACTAGTTATGATCTATTTCATATGAGGTAAAAATCTCTGTTTTGACAACAACATTGTCACCTCAGGAAGGAAGGATTACTAACATTATGCTGACATGCAGTTAGAAACATTTGTAGGATTTGGAATGATTAATTTTTCAGTATCAGGCTGTCTAGTCTATAGGCTTTTTCTAATCACAAAAACAGTTTTGGAATAACGGCCATACATCAGTGTCAAACACAGAAAACATGGAATCATCTTAATTCAAAAATTACCAAGCTGCTTTGAGACCATAGATAGTAATTTTGATCTCTGAACCTCAATTTCCTCAACTGAAAAATGGAGACACAGATTATCTTCCCTTTGCATTTTATTAGTTTAAGTATACCAAAATCCTGAGCCTAGTTCCAGGGAGAAATCTGAGCAAAGGAAACATAAAGAATAATAAAAGAACAATTTATGGTGCCCTTGAAAAGGTGTTCCTTATGTTAATTACTAATGCCCACTCTGAAATGAGGTTTTCCTTCCATTTTTACCTGAGGACTAGAGCTTTGCTTTTCACTCCCCTATCATATCACCAATTCTCTATTCAATAGTCATTCATTCAGTCAGTCATTTAATGAGTTGATCATTCAGCAAATATTAAGATTCTACCATGTGCCAAGCAATAAGCTAGGGACTAGAGATACAAAAAGGAATAAGGCATGGTTCCAGCCCTCATGAAACTAATAACAAAGCAAGGGAGGACCAACATTGTACAAGTATTTACAAAGGTACCAGCTGCTGTGGGAGCTTTCAGCAGATCATTATGTGACCTATTTGGGGGTTCAGAATGGGTTTTGGGGATATCAAGGCTAAAACAAGGAAAATGAGGACAAGTTGGCTAAGCAAAGAGTAGAGAGGAGAGTGGTTTAGGCAGCCGGAACAGCACTGAATTGATTTTGAAATACTGAAAGGAAAGCCAGCATGACTGCCGTGTAGAGACAAGACCCAGATCTTAGAGGCCTCGTTAAGGGTTTGGTCTTTATTCTGAGAGTAATGAGAAGCTGTTTAAGTTTTTTGCTTCTTTATATGTTTAAGCAGGGAAGTGACATGAGCACTTGCATTTTTAAAAGATCATTTTAGGCACTATGTGCAGAATGGAGGAGAGGATGGCACAGGCAATTAGAGGAGATGAATTAGGGAGTAGGGAGGGGAGAGGGAAAAAAAGTGGACTGATTGAAGAGATATTTAAAAACAGCATCAATAGAATTTGATTATGAAGTCACCATGAATCAAGGATGACTTCTGGATTTCTGGCTTCAGCAAATGGGTGGATACCATTTATTTAAATAAGGAATACTGGAAGAAGAGAAGGTTTGGGAATGAGAATCATAATCATAATTGACCAGCACACTGCATATGCAATAAACCCTTTAGAATACAAAAGTCCCAGGGTAAGATTCATGTAGTTGCGTAAATACTGGTTCTCATCAAAATCATTCTTATAACTGGATGATATGTATATACTTTCAGTGGTCTTTTACAGTCTTATTCTTGGGCATTTCACATCCTTTTAGGCCAGACCTTGGGTGTGGCACTGGTCCCAGCTTTAAATGACTCTCTTTGAAGCATCCTCTTTTTTTTTAAAGATTCTAAAACCATAACTTTTTATTTTCTCTTGTCTTTGGGTCTCTCATGTGAGATCTGATTTCATCTGATGGTCACTCCCACAGCTTGAATTTTCTTCATTTCTTACTCTTTTTTTTCTCCATTGGGTTCTAATATATTCAATCACTTTCTACTATCTAGCTACTAATCTTCCCTATGTTGTACCAATTTCCAAAATTAAACAAAAATAAGAAAACTGAGGGAAGAAGCACATTTTATAACAAGGTATTATTGCCAAATGTTGTGGGGTACCTGTTTCACAGTATGAAGCAGGAGTAAACTGAATGCAAATGTTTTTCAGTCTTCACAAAAGATAAACACATTGATTAATGGGTCTGTTCTTATGCCAATACCTTACTGTTTTGATTACTGTAGCTTTGTAGTATAGCTTTAAGTGAGGGAGCATTATATCCCAGCTTTGTTCTCTCTTAGGATTTCTTTGGCTATTTGGCGTCTTTTGTGGTTCCATATGAATTTTAGGATTATTTGCTCTATTTCATTGAAAAATGCTGTTGGTATTTTGATAGGGATTGCATTGAAACTGTAAATGGCTTTGGGCAGGATGGCCATTTTAACAATATTAATTCTTCCTATCCATGAACATGGGATAGATTCCCATTTACTTGTATCTTCTTTAATTTCTCTCATCAGTGTCTTACAGTTTTCAGAGTACAGGTCTTTCATCTCCTTGGTTATGTTTATTCCTAGGCTTTTTACTCAGGTAAAATACTTGTGAAAATATCTGTGACCATATATGTGCTATTAAATATGGACAAATTTCAGAAGAATGGTATCATACATATTGTATTCTTTAATCCTGAATGGGATTAAATAAGAAGTATGTATTGGAAAAACAATTATAAAAAGTTCATATGTTTAGAGATTAACAAACATACTCATGAATCAATTAGAAAATAATGGAAATAAGAAAATCTCTAAACTCAATGATAAGATATTGCATATTAAAAAATGATAGGGATTATTGCCCCTAGACATGATGTAGTAACTGCTGTTTGGCTTAGCCATATCCCATAATCAACTATAAAAGTAGCAAAATATGTGAAGCAACTGTTTTCAGGCAATGGATGTCAGCACAAGGCAATGAACCTCCAGATAAGGGAAACATGTAAGGTGACCTTTATGTCTGCCTTGCTTTTCTTAATGGGGGTACTTTCTGGTGTATGTTCCAGGGAGGTGGGTCCAAGTACAAAGCAGCAATATTGCTAAGTAGAAGAGTCAGAGATCAGAGTCTGGGCTGCTGAGGTGACTGCACTTTGTGAGTCAGTATACCCAAAATGATGGAACTGTGAAGAGAGGAACCTTAAAGGTCACTGGGGAGGTTATCTTCAGGACTGTGGCTAAGGCACGACCATGTGAGGCCTACCACTAGTGACTGTTAGGAGACTTAGAACTTAACAGAAATACCAGGGCTGGAAGATTATGGAATTCCAACCGATTCAGACTAGAGAGATATTTCTGAGTACCTTGGGCATTCATTTGAAACCCTAACAAAGTCCATGCCCTACGACTAAGGACAACAACAGAACTGGATCAAGGTGAATCAATGTAATCAACACCTGCCCAAATAAAACCTAACATTCTTTTAAGAAAGATAGTGTAATACAGTTCCTCATACTGTAGCAGCCAGTGTCGTTCCACATACAATAAGAAATTACTAGATGAGTAACTCAAGAAGCAGGGAAATGTAACCCTTGATCAACAGACAGTCAGCAGAAACAGTGATGACCCTGGCTGTTGGAACAAGTCTAGAAATAGACTTTAAAGCAGCTATTATAAATATGCCAAGAGTTTAAAGGAAAAGATGAAGTTTTCCTTTAAAAGTGTGAGTGAACAGATGGAGAATTTCAGCAGACAAATGGAAACTAGAAACAGAACTAAATGTAAATCTTATAACTGAAAAACTGCTAAACAGAGCTTACAGGAAAACATTGTTTAAAATGCTTCTATTATAAATAAATAAAAGGTAGCAATTCATGCTCAAAGCATAAAACTTAAAAAGTTAGAAAACAGCAGATAAACAATATGGAAAGAAACAGATTAAGAGAAGAAACTAATGAAATAGTAAAGAAAATTATACAAGGCCAATGTAAGAGAATAATAAAAGCAACAAATTTCTAGCAATGTTGGTCAAGAAAAAAAAAGTACAAATAAACAATAACAGAAATGAAAAGGAGGGCTTAGCTGGAAATGCTTTCAATATTGAAAATATAACAAGATATAAAGAAGTTTATGCTAAAATATTTGAAACTTGGATTAAAACAGTCTTAGAAAATGTAACTTTCTTCAGCTGTCTCAAGAAGAAATTGAATCTCTGAATGGTAGTTCCATAGCCATGAAATAGATAAAAATTAAAATATTCCTGCAAAGCAAACTTCAGACCCAGAGTTCTGCTGGTCACAGAACATATAATTCCAGTATTATATGAACTGTATCAGAGAATAGAAAAGGAAGATTAACCCCCAATTCTTTTTATAAAGCTAGTATAACCTTGGCATCAATATATCAGTATAACCTAAGACAACAGAGGCTCTGTCATGACCATAATAAAAATCTTAATAGTGAAAATCGTAAGTTCAGTTGGAAAATGGAATCTGACAGTATATGAAAGATATATCTTTATCAGGATGGGTATATCTCAGAAATCCAGGATTACTTTAATATTTAGAAACAAAACATCTTTTTCATAAAATTCAACACAGGCAAGGAATAAGTCCATGATTCTTTTAAAAAACTTCTCAGCAAGCAAGGAATAAAAAGGACCTTTACTCAAATAAATGTTACCTACCAAATACAGCAGCTAACATTATTCTTAATTTGATATGTTGAAAGCATTCTCTTTAAACTCAGGAACAAAACAGTTAGCATAAAGGAGATCTAAACAGATTTTTGGACAAGAAAGATACCCCTAGAACTCTGTAACACTGTGGCCCAACATAAACAAATGAAGAGAGCTATCATGTTTATTGATTATAAGACTCAATATTGTTTCATTTATTTGTGGAATATAAAAACAAAGCAAAACCAAATGAGCAAAACAGCAGTAGACTCATAGACACTGAGAGTGACTGGTGGTTACCATGGGGGAGGGAATTGTGTGGGTGGGTGGGGGAGATTAAAAGGCACAAAAATTCTCAGTTGTAATGTAAATTGGTCATGGGGATAGTAGTGTACAGCATGGAGAATATAGCCAATGATTCTCTAACATCTTCCTATGTTGACAGATAATAACTGCATTAATGGGGGTGAGGATTTAATAATATGTGTAACTGTTGAACCACTGTGTTGTGTGCTTTAAACCAATATAAGATTGTTTATCAACTATACTTCAGTTTAAAAAAAGACCAAGTGTTCTTTTTTTTTAAATCAGTTCTTCCCAACTTGATCTATAGATTCTATGCAATTTTAATAAAAATCCAAATAAATGTGTGTGTGTGTGTGTGTGTGTGTGTGTGTGTATGTAACTTCTCAAACTGTATCTAAATTTATTTGTCAGAGCCACAAATATATATTCATGAAGAAGAACAAGGTAGGGAGATTTGCCTTACAGATTATCTCATTAAAAAGCTAAAGTAATTAAGGCAGTGTATTGCTGGTTCAGGGATAGAAGAAATGACCAACGGAATAGAATAGGACACCCAAAGAGAATCCCACCTGTATGGAAGCTTGATGTGTGACAGGCTTGCTTTGCAGATCAGTGGAAGAATGAGTGGACTTAAAAAAAAAAATGTTAGAGACTTCCGGGAAGATGGCAGTGTGAGCAGGGCGGCAGAAATCTCCTCCCAACACTATATTTATCTACGAAAACACAGCAAATACATCTATTCCTAAAAGAGAGACGAGAATACACAGGAAAGCGCACAGCGTGCAGCTACACCCGAGAGGACTCGGCACCCCAAGAGGCGGGTAAGATACGGAGCCGCGACCCGGCGGGACCCGAGCCCTCCCCCACCCCAGCACACCGGCGGGAGGAGAGGATTCAGAGCCGGGAGGGAGTGGAAGTACACCCCGCGAAGTAGCCAGCCCCGGGGATCTGCGCGGGGAGTGCTGACCCACATTGTGCAGTGCAGCGGAGATTGGAGAGACAGAGCGGCAGGATCTGAGCGGGAAACACGCCAGGGTGCTTGCAGCCTGCTCCCGGGAAGGAAAAAAAAAATGCGCGCTTTCTTCAGCAGTCTTAAAGAGACAGGAGCCCAGCGGAGGAGCCGGATCGCCCCAGCACACTCGGCCCAGCAGGCTGGGAGTCCTGGGGTTTCAGACGCCTTAGCTGGTGACTGAGGAAGCATAGCCATACTTAACACTTCTCACTGAGATCAACAGCCTCCTATTCGTTCCCACCCCTGCCAGAGCGATAAACGGCCCTGCGGAGCGGTGCAGTCACAGCGGTGGAATAGTGGGGCAATAGCGCCGCCTAGAGGATTCCCACAGAATCTACGTCTGGTGGGCATTTTTGTTGTTGTTTTTTTTGTTTTGTTTTGTTTTTTGTTTTGTTTTTGTTTTTTCTTTTCTTTCTTTTTTTTCTTTTTTTCTTTCTTTATTTTTTCTCTTTTTTCTCTTTTTTTTTCTTCTCTTTTAAGTCTTAAAGAGCCCAGCTAGGCATACGTGGCAACTATCAGTGAGCCAAGTCTTCTAGCCATGAAAAGACAAATGGTTCAGACCAAAATCAACCAGACAACCCCAGAGAGGAGTCTGAAGGGATGGAATTGCACAGTCTTCCTGAAAAAGAATTCAGAATAAAAGTCATAACCATGATGATGGACCTGCAGAGAAATGTGCAAGAGCTGAGGGAGGAAGTGAGGGAACTGAGGAAAGACAATGCAGAAATCAGACAAGCGATCGACGGGCTTAACAGCAGAATGGATGAGATGCAAGAGACTGTTAATGGAATAGAAAACAGAGAACAGGAGTGCAGAGCAGCTGAGGCAGAGAGAGATAAAAGGATTTCTAGGAATGAAAGAATATTAAGAGAACTGTGTGACCAATCCAAACGGAACAATATTCGCATTATAGGAGTACCAGAGGAAGAAGAGAGAGAAAAAGGGATAGAAAGTGTCTTTGAAGAAATAATTGCTGAAAACTTTCCCTCGCTGGGGAAGGAAGTAGTCTCGCAGTCCACGAAGCTCATAGATCTCCCAACACAAGGGACCCAAGGAAGACAACACCAAGACACATAATAATTAAGATGGCAAAGATCAAAGATAAAGACAGGGTATTAAAAGCAGCTAGAGAGAGAAAAAAGATCACCTACAAAGGAAAACCCGTCAGACTATCATCAGACTTCTCAACAGAAACCTTACAGGCAGAAGAGAATGGCATGATATATTTAACGTTACGAAACAGAAGGGCCTCGAACCAAGAATATTGTATCCAGCACGATTATCATTTAAATATGATGGAGGGATTAAACAATTTCCAGACAAACGAAAGTTGAGAGAGTTTGCCTCTCATAAACCACCACTACAGGATATCTTAAATGGGCTGCTCTAGAGGAAAGCACACCTAAGGCTAAAAAGATGTCACCAGAGAAAATAAAATC
>JAVSCE010011430.1:0-111154 GCA_032199065.1 Smutsia gigantea
TTGGTGCATTCAGTCCATTTACATTTAGTGTGATTATTGATAGATATGTACTTATTGCCATTGCTGGCTTTAGATTCGTGGTTACCAAGGGTTCAAGGGTTGCTTCTTTACTATCTATCAATCTAACTTAACTTTCTTGTTAAGTTATTGTAAACACAGTCTGATGTTTCTTTATTTCTCTCCCTTCTTATTCTTCCTCCTCCATTCTTTATATACTAGGTGTTTTATTGTTGCCTTTAGTTAGTATTGGATGGTCTGCTTTCTTTGCTATGATTTTATTTTCTTTGGTGACATCTTTTTAGCCTTGGGAGTGCTTCCATCTAGAGCAGTCCATTTAAGATGTCCTGTAGAGGTGGTTTATGGGAGGCAAATTCTCTCAGCTTTCGTTTGTCTGGAAATTGTTTAAACCCTCGGTCATATTTAAATGATAATCGTGCTGGATACAATATTCTTGTTTCGAGGCCCTTCTGTTTCATTACGTTAAATATATCATGCCATTCTCTTCTGGCCTGTAAGGTTTCTGTTGAGAAGTCTGATGATAGTCTGATGGGTTTTCCTTTGTAGGTGATCTTTTTCCTCTCTGTAGCTGCCTGTCTTTATCTTTGATCTTTGCCATCTTAATTATTATGTGTCTTGGTGTTGTCTTCCATGGGTCCCTTGTGTTGGGAGATCTATGAGCTTCGGTGGACTGCGAGCCTACTTCCTTCCCCAGCGAGGGAAAGTTTTCAGCAATTATTTCTTCAAAGACACTTTGTATCCCTTTTTCTCTCTCTTCTTCCTCTGGTACTCCTATAATGCGAATATTGTTCCGGTTGGATTGGTCACACAGTTCTCTTAATATTCTTTCATTCCTAGAAATCCTTTTATCTCTCTCTGCCTCAGCTGCTCTGTACTCCTGTTCTCTGTTTTCTATTCATTAACAGTCTCTTGCATCTCATCCATTCTGCTGTTAAGCCTGTCAATCGCTTGTCTGATTTCTGCATTGTCTTTCCTCAGTTCCCTCACTTCCTCCCTCAGCTCTTGCACATTTCTCTGTAGGTCCATCAGCATGGTTATGACTTTTATTCTGAATTCTTTTTCAGGGAGACTGTGCATTTCCATCCCTTCAGGCTCGCTCTCTGGGGTTGTCTGGTGATCTTAGTCTGGACCATATTCCTCTGTCTTTTCATGGCTATAGAAGTGGTCGCAGGTAGTTGCCACGTATGTCAGCTCGGCTCTTCAAGACTTTAAAAAGAAAGAAAAAGAAAGAAAGAAAAAAAAGAAAAGAAAAAAGAAAGAAAAAAAAGAAAAAAAGAAAAAAGAAAAAAAACAAAAAAAAAAACAAAACAAAAAACAAAACAAAACAAAAAATGCCCACCGGACGTAGATTCTGTGGGAATGCTCTAGGTGGCGCTATTGCCCCACTATTCCACAGCTGTGACTGTGCCGCTCCGCAGGGCCCTTTATCGCTCTGGCAGGGGTGGGAACGAATAGGAGGCTGTTGATCTCAGTGAGAAGTGTTAAGTATGGCTACGCTTCCTCAGTCGCCAGCTAAGGCGTCTGAAACTCCCAGGACTCCCAGCCTGCTGGGCTGAGTGTGCTGGGGCGATCCGGCTCCTCCGCTGGGCTCCTGTCTCTTTAAGACCGCTGAGGAAAGCGCGCACTTTTTTTTTCCTTCCCGGAGCCGGCTGCAAGCCCCCTGGCGCGTTCCCCGCTCAGATCCTGCCCCTCTGTCTCTCCAATCTCCGCTGCACTGCGCAATGTGGGTCAGCGCTCCCCGCGCAGATCACCGGGGCTGGCTACTTCGCGGGGTGTACTTCCACTCCCTCCCGGCTCTGAATCCTCTCCTCCCGCCGGTGCGCTGGGGTGGGGGAGGGCTCGGGTCCGCCGGGTCGCGGCTCCGTATCTTACCCGCCTCTTGGGGTGCCGAGTCCTCTCGGGTGTCGCTGCACGCTGTGCGCTTTCCTGTGTATTCTCGTCTCTCTTTTAGGAATAGATGTATTTTCTGTGTTTTCGTAGATAAATATAGTGTTGGGAGGAGATTTCTGCCGCCCTGCTCACACCGCCATCTTCCCGGAAGATCTATTTTATTCTTTTTGATGCAATTGTGAATGGAATTGTTTTCCTGATTTCTCTTGCTAGTTCATCATTAGTGTATAGGAATGTAACAGATTTCCATGTATTAATTTTGTATCCTGCAACTTTGCTGAATTCAGATATTAGATCTAGTAGTTTTGGAGTGGATTTCTTTTGGGTTTTTTATGTACAGTATCATGTCATCTGGAAACAGGGACAGTTTGACTTCTTCCTTACCAATCTGGATGCCTTTTATTTCTTTGTGTTGTCTGATTGCCGTGGCTAGGACCTCCAGAACTATGTTGAATAAAAGTGGGGAGAGTGGGCATCCTTGTCTTTTTCCCAATCTTAAAGGAAAAGCTTTCAGCTTCCCACTGTTAACTATAATGTTGGCTGTGGGTTTGTCATATATGGCCTTTATTATGTTGAGGTACTTGCCCTTTATACCCATTTCGTTGAGAGTTTTTATCATGAATGAATGTTGAATTTTGTCAAATGCTTTTTCAGCATCTGTGGAGATGATCATGTGGTTTTTGTCCTTCTTTTTGTTAATGTAGTGGATGAAGTTGATAGATTTTCGAATGTTGTACCATTCTTGCATCCCTGGGAGGAATCCCACTTGATCATGATGGATGATCTTTTTGATGTATTTTTGAATTCGGTTTGCTAATATTCTGTTGAGTATTTTTGCATCTATGTTCATCAGGGATATTGGTCTGTAATTTTCTTTTTTTGTGGTGTCTTTGCCTGGTTTTGGTATTAGAGTGATGCTGGCCTCATAGAATGAGTTTTGGAGTATTCACTCCTCTTCTATTTTTGGAAAACTTTAAAGAGGATGGGTATTAGATCTTCACTAAATGTTTGATAAAATTCAGCAGTGAAACCCATATTTTCCAGTTTTGTTCTTAGGTAGTTTTTTGATTACCAATTCAATTTCCTTGCTGCTAATTGGTCTATTCAGATTTTCTGTTTCTTCCTGGGTCAGCCTTGGAAGGTTATATTTTTCTAGAAAGTTGTCCATTTCTTCTAGGTTATCCAGTTTGTTACCACATAATTTTCCATAGTATTCTCTAATATTTCTTTGTATTTCTGTGGTGTCTGTAGTGATTTTTCCTTTCTCATTTCTGATTCTGTTTATGTGTGTAGACTGTCTTTATCTCTTGATAAGTCGGGCAAGAGGTTTATCTATTTTGTTTATTTTCTCAAAGAACCAGCTCCTGCTTTCATTGATACTTTCTATTGTTTTATTCTTCTCAATTTTATTTATTTCTGCTTTAATCTTTATTATGTCCCTCCTACTACTGACTTTGGGCCTCATTTGTTCTTCCTTTTCTAGTTTCATTAATTGTGAGTTTAGACTGTTCATTTGGGATTGTTCTTCTTTCCTGCGGTAGGCCTGTATTGCAATATATTTCCCGCTTAGCACGGCCTTCGCTGTGTCCCACAGATTTTGTGGTGTTGAATTATTGTTGTCATTTGTTTCCATATGTTTTTATTTGGTCATTGATCCATTGATTATTTTGGAGCATGTTATTAAGCCTCCATGTATTTGTGGGCTTTTTCATTTTCTTTGTGTAATTTATTTCTAGTTTGATACCTTTGTGGTCTGAGAAGCTGGTTGGTACAATTTCAATCTTTTTGAATTTACTGAGGTTCTTTTTGTGGCCTAATATATGATCTATTCTTGAAAATGTTCCATGTGGACTTGAGAAGAATGTGTATCCTGTTGCTTTTTGATGGAGTGTTCTGTACATGTCTGTTAGGTCTATCTGTTCTAATATGTTGTTGAGTGCCTCTGTCTCTTTATTTATTTTCTGTCTGGTTGATCTGTCCTTTGGAGTGAGTGGTGTGTTGAAGTCTCTTAAAATGAATGCATTACATTCTATTTCCCCCTTTAATTCTGTTAGTATTTGTTTCACATATGTAGGTGATCCTGTGTTGGGTGCATAGATATTTATAATAGTTATATCCTCTTGTTGGACTGACCATTTTATCATTATGTAATATCCTTCTTAGTCTCTTGTGACTTTCTTTGTTTTGAAGTCTATTTTGTCTGATACAAGTACTGCAACTCCTGCTTTTTTCTCACTGTTAGTTGCATGGAATATCTTTTTCCATCCCTTCACTTTCAGTCTGTGTATGTCTTTGGGTTTGAAGTGAGTCTCTTGTAGGCAGCGTATAGATGGGTCTTGTTTTTTTATCCATTCAGTAACTCTGTGTCTTTGATTGGTGCATTCAGACCATTTACATTTAGGGTGATTATCGATAGGTACGTACTTATTGCCATTGCAGGCTTTAGATTCGTGGTTACCAAATGTTCAAGGGCAATTCCCTTACTATCTAACAGTCTATTTTAACTTACTTCGTATACTATTACAGACATAACCTAAAGGTTCTTTTTTGTTTTTTCCTCCTTTTTCTTGTTCCTCCATTCTTTGTATGTTATGAATCATATTCTGTACTCTTTGTCTATCCCTTGGGTGACATCTTTGTAGCCTTAGGTATACTTCCATCTATAGGAGTCCCTCCAAAATGCACTGTAGAGGTGGTTTGTGGGAGGTAAATTCTCTCAGCTTTTGCTCATCTGTTAATTGTTTAATCCCTCCTTCAAATTTATATGGTAACCTTCCCAGGTGAAGTATTCCTGGTTCAAGGCCCTTCTGCTTCATTGCATTAAATATATCATGCCACTCCCTTCTGGCCTGTGTGGTTTCTGTTGAGAAGTCTGATGATAGCCTGATGAGTTTTCCTTTGTATGTGATCTTTTTTCTCTCTCTAGCTGCTTTTAAAAATCTGTCTTTATCCTTGATCTTTGCCGTTTTAATTATTATATGTCTTGATGTTGTCTTCCTTGGGTCCCTTATGTTGGGAGATCTGTGCACCTCCATGGCTTGAAAGACTTCTTCCCCTGATTGGGGAAGTTTTCCACAATTACCTCCTCAGTAACACTTTCTATCCCTTTTTCTCTCTCTTCTACTTCTGGTACCGCTATAATGTGAATATTGTTGCATTTGGATTGGTCACACAGTTCGCTCAATATTCTTTCATTCTTAGAGATACTTTTTTCTTTCTGTGCCTCACCTTCTTTGTATTCCTCTTCTCTAATTTCTGTTCCATTTACTGTCTCTTCTACTACATCCAATATGCTTTTAAATCCCTCCATTGAATGTTTCATTTCAGATATGGAATCTTAATGATTGAATCTCCGTCTTAAATTCGTTCCTGAGTTTGAATATTTTTCTGTACCTCCATAAGCGTGTTCATAATTTTTATTTTGAACTCTCTTTCAGGAAGATTGGTGAGTTCGGTTTCATTTGGCCCTCTTTCTGGGGTTTGTGAAATTTTTGTCTGATCCATGTTCTTTTGACGTTTCATATTCCTGTGTGGCGACCACTAGTGCAGAGAAACTCCAGTCTCTGGAGGTGCTCAGCCCCAAGAGTGAGGTTGGGGGTCGTAGGCGAGTGGTGCAAGTGCCTGGGGTGAGGAAAGATTTGTTTCCTGATTCCCATCTGCGGTGCCTGTCTCCAGTGTCAGAGCCAGTGGGCCAAGCACACGTGTAAACCTCTGTGCTTTGCATCTATAGCTGTTGTAGGTGGGGCCTCCCTCTGGCTGGACTGATGCCTGCGCAGTGACTGCGGGTTTGCGAGTAGGTACCTGCAGTCCAGTAGGAAGGCTCGGCAGGCTGTGTGTCACAGTGGGGGCCTCGGAGCTGAGTAAGCAGCCAGGGGGATGTAGCACCTGAAGCTCCCCAAAGTTCCCAACCATTTGGGCAGAGCTTGCCCAGACAACCTTGTCCAGCTCTCCCTTCTCCTGCTTATCAAGCTCCGTACAAATCCTGCCCCTTCAGCAGCCCTCTCGATGCTAGGAAGTCTCTGAGACTCCCTGCCTTTGACACAGAGCGGCCGGTGTGGATCCCTTCCTCAACAAGCGGTGGGAATGTCAATTTTTCAAGCACCCTTCTGTCCGAGCTCCCCAGCGTCCAGAGGACCACACACTATAGGATTCTGCTCCCAGAGCAGATCTACAGGGCTAGGTGTTCAGCAGGCCCAGTGTTCCACCCCCTCCCCGCCCTGTTTCTCTTCCTCCCACCGGTGAGTTGGGTGGGGGAAGGGCTTGTGTCTCACCAGATTAAGGCTTTCCTGCGTTACCCTGTTTCGTGAGGTCTGCTCTGTTTGTGAGGTCTGTTTGCAGTCTGGTTCAGCCTTCTTTCTTGTTGCTGTTTTAAGGTTAGTTGTATTAATTAACTATATTTTTGTACAACTTGTGTTTTTGGGAGGAGCTCTCCTTCTCACCTCTCACCCCGCCATCTTGCAAGTCTCCGCTCCAGACATTTTGTTTAATATTTTTTGAGGGTTTAGTCATCTTTCCTAAAGGAGCTTTTAGGAGACCTGCTTAATTTAAATAATGGAATCCCTTAAAGTTATAAAAAGCTCTGTAAATAGTTGTGATAATGGTATTCTGCCTCTGTGATGCAGGAAACAGTTTTTTTCAGATAAGAATAGGAGGAAAAATTAAGAATCTGACTTTGTGGAAATGAATTGGGAGATTTCAAGGTAGCCTAAAACTTCTGTTATTGAGAAGTGCATGGGTAATGTTATCTAGAAGATGGTAGACTGTCGTTCATTTTATGCCGCACACATTGGTTCATTGTATCATTTCCTTCTGGGTCACAGATTTGCCTTTAGATACACTGGTCACCACCTTTTTTTTCTCCAGGTAAAACTTTAAAAGGTCATCTGATGCTCTAAAAATGACTCAGAGTGCAAAGAATGACAGTTTGTATGATCTTCCACATCTTATTTAAATGGCTTTTATGAAAAAATTCTCATTCATTTATCTCAGTATATCCCAACTAGGGCCATTTTATCTCTCCTGCCCCTAACATTTGTCAGTTTCTAGAGGTAATTTGATTGTCACAATTGGGAGGTGCTACTGGCACCTGGTGGGGAGAGCCCAGGAATGCTGCCCAACATCCTGTAACATATAGGACAGCCCCCACAATCAAGAATTATCTTGCCCAAAGTGTCAGTTGTGCTAAGATTGAGAAACTCTAGTTTATAGCTGAAGAATTTTGTAGTTCTTAGGAACAGAATTACAAGTTCCTACTTCCAGTTAAAGATAGGTTTTTGGTTAACACGTTTAGTATATATTCAATTAAGTGTAATAAAATACTGGTTTCAGCGATTGACTTCACTTACTGAAAAACTCTAGTCTATAACATATTTGTAGCATAACCATCATAGGATAAAATGAGCTATTTCTCCAGCCTTTTCAGGGTTTTGAGACATAGGATTTATATGATATATGGGATATATGGCAAGCAGAACATTACAGAGCCCTTCCTTGGAATGATGGTGGGAAGTGTCATTTTTGCTTTCTTCTGAGGGTGTTTGAGTGTTACTAGTGTCTGTTACTCCCTGTGAGGGAGGTTACTAAGTATCAATCTCTTTCTTTTCATGTTAATGTCAACTGAGAGGAAGGTTTTAAGGATCATAAACAGATAAAATTGTTTATTCATTTAGCAAGCATTTATTGTCTACTGTTGTGTAGGAGGTTTTTGTTCAGCATGGACTGGGGGCTCGCTGTCCTTGAGGAATTACTCTCTACTTTAAGGAGTTCTTGAATTGTGGGGGTACCCAACAAAGAGATCCTCTTACACACAGTGAAGAAAGGGACTCCATCTCTATGTCCTTATTGCACATTGTGAAAGTTTAAAATAGGTTTGCTGAAGAATGAGTGAAATTTCTGAAATTATTTATTCCTAACACAACCCATGAAGCTGATATTGTTTTGTTTAGGATGATTATCTTTATAATACAGAGATGATGTTCAGAGCTTTCAGTAATATACTGAGGAGGCAGCCCCAGGACTCAGACTCTTCTGGTTAAATGCAGTACTCTCTCTAGTACATTCCATTGTCTTAACCATGTGTTTCAATGTATGACACACCTATGTACATATACACCAGCAAAAGCTCTCTCAGCATTTGTGGGTTGAACATTTCTGGTTTTAGCCATTCACAAATTTATCTAGAGAGATGTGGCTACATTGTCCTCGCTGCTTAACGTACATTTATTTATTAAAGAAGTTACATGCTTCAATGGGGTTAGTGAATTTGAGGATTATGGAGGTCTCTAGTTTACTTTTCAGAATGTTGTAGGTCTGCTTTTTGCCTTTACAAAACCAGTCTTTAGTCTTCTGTATGTGCCATTTAATCTTTCAAATACTATCATCAGCCTAATGGGGAAGTATATATGGAATACTTGCCTACAAATAACTAGGATGAGACCACAGCTTTTTTTTTAAATTAAGGTATCATTGATATACACTCTTTTTTTTTCTTATTAAGGTATCATTGATATACACTCTTATGAAGGTTTCACAAGAAAAACATTGTGGTTATTACATTCACTCTTATTATCGCGTCCCACCCGATACCCCATTGCAGTCACTGTCCATCAGTGTAGTAAGATGCCACAGAGTCCCTGTGTGTCTTCTCTGAGCTACACTGTTTTCCCTGTGACCCCCCACACACCATGTGCACCAATCATAATACCTCACAATCCCCTTCTCCCTCCCTCCCTCCCTACCCGCTCTCCCCCACCCCTCCCCTTTGGTAACCACTAATCCCTTCTTGGAGTCTGTGAGTCTGCTGCTATTTTGTTCCTTCAGTTTTGCTTCGCTGTTATACTCCACAAATGAGGGAAATCTTTCTCTGCCTGACTTATTTCACTGAGCATAATATCCTCTAGCTCCATCCATGTTGTTGCAAATGGTAGGGTTTGTTTCTTTCTTATGGATGAATAGTATTCCATTGTGTATATGTACCACATCTTTATCCATTCATCTACTGATGGACACTAAGGTTGCTTCCATTTCTTGGCTATTGTAAATAGTGCTGCGATAAACATAGTGGTGCATATGTCTTTTTGAAACAGGGAAACTGCATTCTTAGGGTAAATTCCTACGAGTGCGATTCCTGGGTCAAATGGTATTTCTATTTTGTTTTTTTTGAGGAACCTCCATATTGCTTTCCACAATGGTTGAACTAGCTTAAATTCCCACCAGCAGTGTAGGAGGGTTCCCCTTTCTCCGCATTTGCATCCTCGCCAGCATTTGTTGTTCCTAGTCTTTTCTATGTTGGCCATCCTAACTGGTGTGAGGTGATATCTCACTGTGGTTTTTATTTGCATTTCTCTGCTAATTAGTGATGTGGAGCATCTTTTCATGTGCCTGATGCCATCTGAATTTCTTCTTTGGAGAATTGTCTGTTCATATCCTCTGCCCATTTTTTAATAGGGTTATTTGCCTTTTGGGTGTTGAGGCGTGTGAGTTCTTTATATATTTTGGATGTTAACCCCATGTTGGATATGTCGTTTACAAATATATTCTCCCATACTGTAGGGTGCCTTTTTGTTCTGTTGATGGTGTCCTTTGCTGTACAGAAGCTTTTTAGCATGATGTAGTTCCATGTGTTCATTTTTGCTTTTGTTTCCCTTGCTCAAGGAGATGTGTTCAGGAAAAGTTGCTCATGCTTATATTCAGGAGATTTTTGCCTATGTTGTCTTCTAGGAGTTTTATGGTTTCATGACTTTGATTCAGGTCTTTGATCCATTTTGAGCTTCCTTTTGTGTATGGGGTTAGACAGTAATCCAGTTTCATTCTCTTCCATGTAGCTGTCCAGTTTTGCCAACACCAGTTGTTGAAGAGACTGTCATTTCCCCATTGTATATCCAGGCTCCTTTATCGTATATTAATTGATCATATATGCTTGGGTTTATATCTGGACCCTCTAGTTTGTTCCATTGGTCTATGGGGCTGTTCTTGTGCCAGTACCAAATTGTCTTGATTACTGTGGTTTTGTAGTAGAGCTTGAAGTCGGAGACTACAACTTTTAAAATTGTTTTTCCATGATACTTTCACTTTGTTCATGTTTTTATCTGTGCTTAAGCTACTACTACTAGATTTTCTTTCTGAACTCTTGGCAAGTGTAAAAGTGGAGGAAGAGATTTTCCCAAAGGAAAAAAAATAAGGATTTTTTTCTTCTTGTTTTTAATTACTCTGTTTCCAAATTTTCTCTTTCACAGATTGATAAAGAAAGAAAAAGAGTTACTGGGAGAAAGGCCTGAGCCTTGAGCATAGTACATGAACACAAGAAGACAGTTTTATTTGGGAATGGCCATTTGTCTCACTGAGCCCTTAGCTCTTCCATGCCTTGAAAATCCCAAAGTTAAAAGAAAATGGGAGTTCTGGCTAGGTCAGAGGCTTAAAAGTGATACAGCTAGCAAGATTAAAATGTATAGGATTTTCCAACATACTTTTGGTTTCAAAAATACATCTTTTTAGTTTAGAATTCTAAACGTCTTACAGAAACCATTTTGACATTTCTTGAAGTGTATGCCAGTGTGTCATTTTGTTTGTCGGTAAACTCAGTATTGTTATGGAATTAAGTTATCAGAAACATTTTTTAAAAATTGAAAATCATTATCCTTTTTCTTTAGCCATGCAAAGCATCATTTTCTTAGTTGATAGTAAGCTAGGGCAATGCTAACTTTGGAGGTGATTTTGTGAGAAAATTAGCAACTGGAAACGTGTGTTTTTTAATTTTGTTTTATTATTTTATTATTATTTTATTAAGGTATCATTGATAGACACTCTTATGAAGGTGTCTCATGAAAAACAATATTGTTACTACATTCACCCATATTCTCGAGTCCCCCCCATACCCCATTGCAGTCACTGTCCATCAGTGTAGTAAGATGCCACAGAGTCACTATTTGCCTTCTCTTTGCTACACTGTCTTCCCCATGATTCCCCTCACACCATTTGTGCCAATCATAATACCCCTCAATCCCCTTCTCCCTCCCCCACAACCCACCCTCCCCTACTGCTCCTTTTAGGTAACTGCTAGTCCCTTGGAGTTTGTGAGTCTGCTGCTGTTTTGTTCCTTCAGTTTTGCTTCGTTATTATACTCCACAAATCAGGGAAATCATTTGGTATTTGTCTTACTCTGCCTGACTTATTTCACTGAGCATAATACCCTCTAGCTCCATCCATGTTGTTGCAAATGGTGGGATTTGTGAAAACTTGTATTTTGAATGAAACTGTTAGGACTATTTGAACTTGGAAACTGGTCACAACTTCTAATTGTTAACATGCTGTTCTTACAGTGTTACAAGTATTGGTATAAGTCCACATCAAAACTTCTGATTATAATAGTGAATGAGCACTACCTACTAGGATGGCTATAATTAAAGGAAAAAAAGAAAGAAAATAACCAGTGTCATTGCTGGTGGGAATATAAAATGGTGCAGTCATGGTGGAAAACAGAACTACCATATGACCGACCTGGCAATTTCACACCTAGGTATATATCCAAAAGAATGGAAAGCAGGGACTTGAACAGATACTTGTATGTACGTGTCATTGCAACATTATTCTCAATAACCAACAAGTGGAAGCAGCCTGCCTGTCCACAGATGAATAGATAAACAAAATATGGTATATACATAAATGGAATATTATTCAGCTTTAAAAAAAGAATGAAGTTTTGATATCTGCTACAACATGGATAGACCTTGAAAACTTTATGCTTACTGAAATAGGCCAGACACAGAAAGACAAACATATGATTGCATTTTATGTGAGGTACCTAGAAGAGGCAAATTCAGAGACAAAGTAGAACAGCAGGAGCTGGGGGAGATTTGAAGAGGGAATTATTATTTAATGGATTCAGAATTTTTGTTGGGGGTGATGAAAAAGATTTGGATATGGATAGTTGTTATGCTTACCCAACATTGTAAATGTAATTAATGCCACTGAATTGTATACCTATGAATGAGAAAAATGAGAAATATTATGTGTATTTTACCGTACTAAATAAACAATGGCTAAACACTATTTAAGTTCTTTCCAGGTTTTAATTGATTTCATTTACTGAATAATGCGGCTGATGAGGCAAAGGAAAGAGAATAGGTGTTACTTCCACTTCGACTTGGCCTGTTCATCTTGAGCTAAGAATCTAATTTATATAAGTGTCATTTCTATTTCTTGGTTAAGGAATGTATCTATGTTAGTAATTTGTTAGAATGTGATTCAGGATTTTAAACTCCTGAATATTTCACCTGTGAGATCCAATTTAGGTCTACTCTGCAGAATAAGGAGTTTTCTGTGTAGGACAAAGCACTGAATGTTATGATGCAAACGGACCCATATCTATAGCATCTTCCTCACGCACAACTTCCCCTGCCCCATTTCCAGTATAGTTTTGGAAATGACTTGAAATATTGTTGATCTAGAGCAGTGGTTTTCAAAGTGTGGTGTCCAGATCAGCAACGTGGAGCATGCCATGGGAGCCTGTCAAAAATGCAAATATGCAAGTCCTACCTCACACCTACCCAGTCAGAAATTCTAGGGGCGAGGTCCAATAATCTGTATTTTAACAGGCCTCCAAATGTGTGCTCAAGTTTGAGAACTAGTTTTAGAGAATAACTAAGGTGCCTTTCTGTTGGTTGGGGAACCACCTAGAAGTGAGTTTAGACATTCAGGCTCACTTCAGGAAGGAAAGGCCTGGATTTACAGATTGGCTCTGAAGTTCTAAGTATAGAACTTGTCTGAGCTGGGTGAAAGCTCCAGAAATCATCTGATTCTGAACTACAATTGTGCTGTTTCATGGGAAACGAACAGTAAGACAAAAACGTTTTCAAAGACTGCCATTTGCCATGGTTTCTCTCATCCAAAGAAAGAGCAGAGCCTCTATTTGAGAAGTATAAATGGAAACCAGGATGTCTGCATGGTTGAAAACAGGGCATTGAGACACCTGATGTCCACTGCAGATGGCATTTCCTAGAGAGATGCTTGGCCTCCAAGGGAGTATTGAATGAAAGGAGATACAGGCAGTTCTGATTCAGTCAGTAAAACCTGCCAACTTTGACAAGGCTATCCCGTAGGGAAGCTTGTGTTATTGTACTGTCGGTGGCTCTGATAATCTGGATCTTGGAGTTACCAGATTTTACCGTCTGGGTCCTGCCAAGGAGCTGAGCCCAGTACTAACTGGAATTGAAAATGGGACACTGCAGTGAGAATGGCCAGATTGAAGACAGCTTTTTTTTTTTTTAGAGTGCTGAGTTCCATTTATTCCATCCTTATATCACAGCAGAGAAATTGCATGAGTTCTTTATATATTTTAGATGTCAACCCCTTATTGGATATGTCATTTATGAATATATTCTCCCATACTGGAGGATGTCTTTTTGTTCTACTGATGGTGTCCTTTACTGTACAGAAGCTTTTTAGCTTGATATAGTCCCACTTGTTCATTTTTCCTTTGTTTCCCTTGCCCGGGGAGATATGTTCATGAAGAAGTCGCTCATGTTTATGTCCAAGAGATTTTTGCCTATGTTTATTTCTAAGAGTTTTATGGTTTCATGACTCACATTCAGGTCTTTCATCCATTTTGAGTTTACTTTTGTGTATGGGGTTAGGCAGTAGTCCAGTTTCATTCTCTTACATGTAGCTGTCCAGTTTTGCCAACAGCAGCTGCTGAAGAGACTGTCATTTCCCCATTGTATATCCAAGGCTCCTTTATCAAATATTAATTGACTGTATATGTTTGGGTTAATGTTTGGATTTTCTATTCAGTTCCGCTGGTCTGTGGTCTGTTGTGGTGCCAATACCAAATTGTCTTGATTACTGTGGCTTTGTAGTAGAGCTTGAAATCAGGGAGCGTAATTCCCCGTTTTATTGCTCCTTCTCAGGATTGCTTTGGCTATTCGGGGTCTTTTGTGGTTCCATATGAATTTTAGAATTATTTGTTCCAGTTCATTGAAGAAAGCTGTTGGTATTTTGATAGGGATTGCATTGAATCTGTAGATTGCTTTAGGTAGTGTAGCCATTTTGAGAATATTTATTCTTCCTAGCCAAGAGCATGGGATGAATTTCCATTTGTTAGTGTTCTCTTTAATTTCTCTTAGGAGTGTCTTGTAGTTTTCAGGGTATAGGTCTTTCACTTCCTTCATTAGGTTTATTCCTAGGTATTTTATTTTATTTTAAAAAAATTTTTATTAAGGTATTATTGATATACACTCTTATGAAGCTTTCACATGAAAAAACAATGCGGTTACTATGTTTACCCATACCATCAAGTCCCCACCTATATTCCAGTGCAGTCACTGTCCTTCAGTGTAGTAAAATGCCACAGATTCACTATTTGTCTTCTCTGTGCTATGCTGTTTTCCCGGTGAACCCCAACACCATGTGTACTAAACATAATACCCCTCAATCCCCTTCTCCCACCCTCCCCACCTGCCCTTGCACACCCCTCCCCTTTGGTAACCACTAGTTCCGTCTTGGAGTCTCTGAGTCTGCTGCTATTTTGTTCCTTCAGTTTTATTTCATTGTTATACTCCACAAATGAGGGAAATCATTTGACACTTGTCTTTCTCCACCTGGCTTATTTTACTGAGCATAATATCCTCCAGCTCCATCCTTGTTGTTGCAAATTGTAGAATTTGTTTCTTTCTTATGGCTGAATAGTATTCCATTGTGTATATGTACCACTTCTTCTTTATCCAGTCATCTACTGATGAGTGCTTAGGTTGCTTCAATATCTTGGCTATTGTAAAAAGTGCTGTGATAAACATGGGGGTGCATATGTCTTTTTGAATCTGATAAGTTGTATTCTTTGGGTAAATTCCAAGGAGTAAAGACAGCTTTTCCAGGCTTTATTCTTTTAGGTTTGCAAATGTTCTCTTAGGTACAATAAACTGATCTACTTGTACTATTTTATGGACATGAGTAGATTTGTCCCTGCGTTTATCTGAGAACCTCCTTGGATTTGGAAGTACTGATCTAGTGAATTTGAAATGGCTGGAGTCTGAGGTGACTGACCTTGCCTAATTGCAATACTCCCAGCCAGCTATATCTCTTTGAGGGAGTAATGGAGCAATGGGTCATGAAGACATTTAGAAAGAGTCCCATTTTCTTAAGTATGTGACAGAGACTCAGGAATCAGTTACTTAGGGCACAAGTTGTGGGGCTGGTCTCAGGAAGAAAGCAGGGGCCAGTTAAATTTGGTGTATATCAGCAGTGGCAGGTCTAATCTGAAGGCCAGGGCCAGCTTAGCCCCAGGTCTTACATACCAAGTTGTAGAGTTTTGGACTAGAAGTCATCAAATCACTCTGGTCAGGTCCATTTGATAAAGGCAAAATTGAATTTGAGGGGTGTGTGGGGAGCTGGTGAGGAGAAGGGAAAGAAGGAGAACAGGGAGGGAGGGAGATGAGGGAGGGAGGGGAGGAATGAGTTAGTTATTGGGAAATAGGAACAGTTGTCCTATAGCTTCAATTGTGTGAAGTGAAGATAATAGAGAACCAGAAAGGAAGGAGCTAGTTGCTGTGTTTTCAAAGTGTCTCACTATTCTGATCTCATTTTTCTGTACTGATTCCAATTTGCCAGTGATCTTCTTAAAGTTTAGCACTCAGAACTGAAGACAGTATTATACATGAAGTCGGGTAAGCCTCCTTGTTTTGGGCTTACTTGTTTTGGACTCTGTGCTTCTGTAATGTGCTCCAAATTCGCAAAAATTTTTGGCAGTCTTAGCAAACTATTGACTCATAGATTCAAGTCAACTGAGATCCCTAACTGTTAAATTTCACCTCAGGTTTCTAAAATTGATTTTCTTGCACTTATCCTTCTTAAACTTCATTTTGTTAGGTTTAATATTCACTAAACATTTTGTGACAATTTTCCCCAAGCCTTTATGTCAAGAACTTTACAAATATTACCATTTCTTCCCTCTTATAATAATTCTATGTGGCATTTTCCCCATTTTATAGATGTAGAAATTAAGGCTCAGAGAAGTTAAGTAATCACTTGCATTCTAAATAGTAAGTGGTTGAACCTGGTAATCAAACCCTCGTCTACTTGACTCCAAAGCTTCTTGCTTTTGAATACTGTTCTAGCCAACTCTTCCATCCTGTTTTGATCGTTTAGATCCATGTTCTGTTTTACAACATATTTGTTCTTTTAGCTAAAGGCCCTCTTCTTAATGAGCAGTGTGACCCAGTGCCCTTATCCAGGTTGTTTGTACCAATGGGACCAGGCCCATTTGAATGGATGCAGAGCAAATCAAGGGAAAAGAGCATGGACTTTAGAGTCATGAGTTGGTTTTGGAATCTTGGTTGCATGATTACAAGTAATGTGACTTGGCAAGTTGTTCACCCCTCTCTGCTTCCGTTTCATTTTATATAAATGTGGGTAATAATAATACCTACCATGAAAAGTTGTTACAAGGATTAAATAAGTTAATATATATGAAGTCCTTGGAACAGTGCCTGACAGATAGTGCTGTTTAATCTTTGCTGCTATTAATACCTATAAATTACAGATTATGCTGCCTACTTTGTAGGGTTATTACAAGAATTAAGTTAGTGTGTCAACAACTTAATATTTTACATGGCAGATATATATAACAGATTACTAGAAGGAAATCTTACTGTCCACAGAGGTACCATGAAATGCTCATCAAATGCTTTGCTGAAATGTAGATCTGTTCTATGTGTTAGTGGTTTTCAAACACAGGAATCATCTGGGGATCTTGTTAAAATGCACATTCTGATTCAGAAAGTTTGCAGTGAGACCTGAGAGTGCATTTCTGACAAGCTCCGAGATGATGCTAGTGCTACTGGTCTGCGGACTTCACCTCAAGTAGCACTGCTATATGTTACATTCCTTTATTTTAGTTCTAATTATATTCTTTTTTATTGTTTTTTTTGTTTTTGTTTTTTATTGCTGCATTTTTTAATTAAGGTATTATTGATACACACTCTTATGAAGGTTTCACATGAAAAAACAATGTGGTTACTACATTTACCCATATTATCAAGTCCCTCCCCATAACCCAGTGCACTCACTGGCAATCAGTGTAGTAAGATGCCACAGATTCACTATTTGCCTTCTCTGTGCTACACTGTTTTCCCCTTGATCCCCCATACCATATGTAATAAACATAATACCCCTCAATCCCCTTCTCCCTCCCTCCCAACCCACCCTCCCACACCCCTCCCCTTTAGTAATCACTAGTTCCTTCTTGGAGTCTGAGTCTGCTGCTACGTTGGCCTCCAGTTTTGCTTCGTTGTTATACTCCACAAATGAGGGAAATCATTTGGCACTTGTCTTTCTCTGCCTGGCTTATTTCACTGAGCATAATATCCTCCAGCTCCATCCATGTTGTTGCAAATGGTAGGATTTGTTTCTTTGTTATGGCTGAATAATATTCCATTGTGTATATTTACCACATCTTCTTTATCCATTCATCTACTGATGGACACTTAGGTTGCTTCCATATCTTGGCTATTGTAAAAAGTGCTGCAATAAACAGGGGTGCATATGTCTTTTTAAATCTGAGTTCTATTCTTTGGGTAAATTCCAAGGAGTGGGATTCCTGGGTCAAATGGTATTTCTATTTTTAGTTTTTTGAGGAACCTCCATATTGCTTTACACAATGGTTGAACTAGCTTACATTTCCCACCAGCAGTGTAGGAGGGTTCCCCTTTCTCCGCATGCTTGCCAGCATTTGTTGTTCTTAGTCTTTTCAGTGCTGGCCATCCTTACTGATGTGAGGTGATATCTCATTGTGGTTTTAATTTGCATTTCCCTGATGATTAGAGATGTGGAGCATCTTTTCATGTGTCTGTTGGCCATCTGAATTTCTTCTTTGGAGAACTGTCTCTTCATATCCTCTGCCCATTTTTTAATTGGGTTATTTGCTTTTTGGGTGTAGAGGCATGTAAGTTCTTTATATATTTTGGATGTTAACCCCTTGTTGGATATGTCATTTACAAATATATTCTCCCATACTGTAGGGTGCCCTTTTGTTCAGTTGATGGTGTCCTTTGCCGTACAGAAACTTCTTAGGTTGATGTAGTTCCATAAGTTCATTTTTGCTTTTGGTTCCCTTGCTTGAGGAGATTCGTTCAGGAAGAAGTTGCTCATGCTTATATTCAGGAGATTTTTGCCTATGTTGTCTTCTAAGAGTTTTATGGTTTCATGACTTTCATTCAGGTTCTTGATCCATTTCAAGTTTACTTTTGTGTATGGGGTTAAACAATAATCCAGTTTCATTCTCTTGCATGTAGGTGTCCAGTTTTGCCAATACCAGCTGTTGAAGAGGCTGTCATTTCCCCATTGTATGTCCATGGCTCCTTTATCATAGATTAATTGACCATATATGGTTGGGTTTATATCTGGGCTCTCTAGTCTGTTCCATTGGTCTTTGGGTCTGTTCTTGTGCCAGTACCAAACTGTCTTGATTACTGTGGCTTTGTAGTAGAGCTTGAAGTTGGGGACCATAATGCTCCCAGCTTTATTCTTCCTTCTCAGGATTGCTTTGGCTATTTGAGGTCTTTTGTGGTTCCATATGAATTTTAAAATGATTTTCTCTAGTTCGTTGAACAATGCTGTTGGTATTTTGATAGGAATTGCATTGAGTCTGTAGATTGCTTTAGGCAGGATGGACATTTTGACAATATTAATTCTTCCTATCCATGAGCATGGGATGTGTTCTATTTATTGGTATCTTCTTTAATTTCTCTCATGAGTGTCTTGTAGTTTTCAGAGTATAGGTCTTTCACTTCCTTGGTTAGGTTTATTCCTAGGTATTTTATTCTTTTTGATGTATCTGTGAATGGAATTGTTTTCCTGAATTCTCTCTCTATGCTAGTTCATTGTTAGTGTATAGGAATGCCACAGATTTTTGCGTATTAATTTTGTATTCTGTGACTGCTGAATTCAGATATTAGATCTAGTAGTTTTGGAGTGGATTCTTTAGGGTTTTTTATGTACAATATCATGTCATCTGCAAACAGACACAGTTTAACTTCTTCCTTGCCAATCAGGATGCCTTTGTTTCTTTGTGTTGTCTGATTGCTGTGGCTAGGACCTCCAGTTCAATGTTGAATAGAAGTGGGGAGAGTGGGCATCCCTGTCTTGTTCTCGATCTTAAAGGAAAAGCTTTCAGCTTGTTGCTGTTAAGTATAATGTTGGCTGTGGGTTTGTCATATGTGGCGTTTATTATGTTGAGGTACTTGCCCTTTATACCCATTTCGTTGAGAGTTTTTATCATGAATGAATGTTGAATTTTGTCGAATGCTTTTTAGCATCTATGGAGATGATCATGTGGTTTTTGTCCTTTTTGTTGATGTGGTGGATAATGTTGATGGATTTTCGAATGATGGAAATGAGTCTGGCTAGGGCTTTATCTATTTTGTTTATTTTTTCAAAGAACCAGCTCTTGGTTTCATTGATTTTTTCTATTGTTTTGTTCTTCTCAATTTTATTTATTTCTTCTCTGATCTTTATTATGTCCCTCCTTCTAGTGACTTTGGGTCTCATTTGTTCTTCTTTTTCTAATTTCAGTAATTGTGTCTTTAGACTATTCATTTGGGAATGTTCTTCTTTCTTTAGATAGACCTGGATTGCAATATACTTTCCTCTTAGAACTGCCTTTGCTGCGTCCCATAGAAGCTGTGGCTTTGTGTTTTTGTTTTCATTTGTCTCCATATACTCTTTGATTTCTGTTTTGATTTGGTCATTGACCCATTGATTAATTAGGAGAATGTTGTTAAGTCTCCATGTATTTGTGAGCCTTTTTGTTTTCTTTCTAAAGTTTAATTCTAGTTTAATACCATTATGATCCGAGAAGTTGGTTGGTAGAATTTCAATGTTTTCGATTTTACTGAGGTTCTTTTTGTGGCCTAGTATGTGGTCTTTTCTGGAAAATGTTCCATGTGCACTTGAGAAGAATGTGTATCCTGTTGCTTTTGGGTGTAGAGTTCTGTAGATGTCTGTTAGGTCCATCTGTTCTAGTGTGTTGTTCAGTGCCTCTGTGTCTTTACTTATTTTCTGTCTGGTTGATCTGTCCCTTGGAGTGAGTGGTGTGTTGAAGTCACCTAAGATGAATGCATTGCTGTCTATTTCCTCCTTTAATTCTGTTAGTATTTGTTTCACAAATGCTGGTGCCCCTGTGTTGGGTGCATATATATTTAAAATGGCTATATCCTCTTGTTGGATTGACCCCTGTATCATTATGTAATGTTCTTCTTTATCTTTTGCTACTTTCTTCGTTTTGAAGTCTATTTTGTCTGATAGAAGTACTGCAACACCTGCTTTTTTCTCCTTGTTATTTGCATGAAATATCTTTTTCCATCCCTTCACTTTTAATCTGGGGATATCTTTGTGTTTGAGGTGAGTTTCTTGTAGGCAGCATATAGATGGGTCTTGCTTTTTTATCCATTCTGTTACTTTGTGTCTTTTGATTGGTGCATTCAGTCCATTTACGTTTAGGGTGATTATCGAAAGATATGTACTTATTGCCTTTGCTCTCTTTAGATTCGTGGTTACCAAAGGTTCAAGGGTTGCTTCTTTACTATCTAACAATCTAACTTAACTTTCTTGTTAAGTTATTGTAAACACAGTCTGATGTTTCTTTATTTCTCTCCCTTCTTATTCTTCCTCCTCCATTCTTTATATACTAGGTGTTTTAATCTTTGCCTTTAGTTAGTTTTGGATGGTCTGCTTTCTTTGCTATGATTTTATTTTCTCTGGTGACAGCTTTTTAGCCTTAGGAGTGCTTCCCTCTAGAGCAGTTCCTTTAAGATGTCCTGTAGAGGTGGTTTATGGGAGGCAAATTCTCTCAGGTTTTGCTTGTCTGGAAATTGTTTAATCCCTCCATCATATTTAAATGATAATCGTGCTGGATACAGTATTCTTGGTTCGAGGCCCTTCTGTTTCATTGCGTTAAATATATCAGGCCATTCTCCTCTAGCCTGTAAGGTTTCTGTTGAGAAGTCTGATGTTAGTCTGATGGGTTTTCCTTTGAAGGTGATCTTTTTTCTTTCTCTAGCTGCCTTTAATACTCTGTCCTTATCTTTGATCTTTGCCATTTTAATTATTATGTGTCTTGGTGTTGTCTTCCTGCGGTCCCTTGTGTTAGGAGATCTGTGGGCTTCCATGGACCGCGAGACTATTTCCTTCCCCAGCATGGGGAAGTTTTCAGCAATCATTTCTTCAAAGACACTTTCCATCCTTGCATCCCTGGGAGGAACCCCACTTGATCATGATGGATGATCTTTTTGATGTAGGTTTGAATTTGGCTTGCTAATGTTTTATTGAATATTTTTGCATCTGTGTTCATCATGGATAATTGTCTGTAATTTTCTTTTTTTGTGGTGTCTTTGCCTGGTTTTGGTGTTATAGTGATGCTGTCCTTATAGAATGAGTTTGGAAGTATTCCCTCTTCTACTCTTTGGAAAACTTTAAGGATGATGGGTATTAGGTCTTCAGTAAATGTTTGATAAAATTCAGGGGTGAAGACATCTGGTCCAGGCGTTTTGTTTTTAGGTAGGTTTTTGATTACAAGTTCAATTTTGTTGCTGGTAATTGGTCTATTCAGATTCTCTGTTTCTTCCTGGGTCAGCCCTGGAAGGTTGTATTTTCCTAGAAAGTTGTCCATTTCTTCTATGTTATCCAGTTTGTTAGCATATAATATTTCATAGTGTTCTCTAATAGTTCTTTGTATTTCTGTGGTGTCTGTCGTGATTTTTCCTTTCTCATTTCTGATTCTGTTTATATGAGTAGACTCTCTTTTTTCTTGATGAGTCTGGCTAAGGGTTTATCTATTTTGTTTATTTTCATGAAGAACCAGCTCTTGCTTTCATTGATTCTTTCTATTGTTTTATTCATCTCAATTTTATTTATTTATGTTCAAATCTTTATTATGTCCCTCCTTCTACTGAATTTTGGCCTCATTTGTTCTTAATTTTTTCATTAATTGTGAGTTTAGACTGCCCATATGGGATTGTTCTTCTTTCCTGATGTAGACCTGTATTGCAATATACTTTCTTCTTAGCACGGCCTTCACTGCATCCCACAGATTTTTCGGTGTTGTAGTATTGTTGTCATTTGTCTCCATATATTGCTTGATCTTTGTTTTTATTTGGTCATTGATCCATTGGTTATTTAGGAGCATGTTATGAAGCCTCCATATGTTTGTGGGATTTTTCATTTTCTGTGCATAATTTATTTCTAGTTTCATACCTTTGTGGTCTGAGAAACTGGTTGGTACAATTTCAATGTTTTTGAATTTTCTGAGTCTCTTTTTGTGGCCTAGTATATGATCTATTCTTGAAAGTGTTCCATGTGCACTTGAGAAGAATGTGTATCCTGCTGCTTTTCGATGGAGTGTTCTGTAGATGTCTGTTAGGTCCTTCTGTTCTGTTGTGTTTTTCAGTGTCTCTGTCTCCTTAACTTATTTTCTGTCTGGTTGATCTGTCCTTCAGAGTGAGTGGAGTGTTGAAGTCTCCTAGAATGAATACATTGCATTCTATTTCTCCTTTTAATTCTGTTAGTATTTGTTTCACATATGTAGGTGCTCCTGTGTTGGGTGCATAGATATTTATAATGGTTCTATCTTCTTGTTGGATTGACACTTTTATCATTATGTAATGTCCTTCTTTGTCTCTTGTGACTTTCTTTGTTTTGTAGTCTATTTTGTCTGATAAAGTTACTGCAACTCCTGCTTTTTTTCACCCTATTAGTTGCATGAAGTATCTTTTTCCATCCTTTCACTTTTAGTCTGTGTATGTCTTTGGGTTTAAAGTGAGTCTCTTGTAGGCCGCATATAGATAGGTTTTGTTTTTTTATCCATTCAGTGACTCTGTGTCTTTTGATTGGTGCATTCAGTCCATTTGCATTTAGGGTGATTATCGATAGGCATGTACTTATTGGCATTGCAGGCTTTAGATTTGTGATTACCAAAGGTTCAAGTTTAACTTCCTTAGTATCTAAGAGTCTAACTTAACTCACTTAATATGCTATTCCAAACAGAATGTAAAGGTTCTTTTTTTTTTCTTCCTCCTTTTCTTCCTCCTCCATTCTTTATGTAGTAGGTATCATATTCTCCACTCTTTGTCTATCCCTTGATTGACTTTGGGGATAGTTAATTTAATTTTGCATTTACTTAGTAATTAGCTGTTGTACTTTCTTTACTGTGGTTTTATTACCTCTCTCAAACCTTAAGAACACTTCCATCTATAGCAGTCCCTCCAAAATACACTGTAGAGATGGTTTGTGGGAGGGAAATTCTCTCAGCTTTTGCATATCTCGAAATTGTTTAATCCCTCCTTCAAATTTAAATGATAATCTTGCTGGATAAAGTGTTCTTGGTTCAAGGCCCTTGTGCTTCATTGCATTAAATACATCATACCACTCCCTTCTGGCCTGTAAGGTTTCTGTTGAGAAATCTGATGATAGCCTGATGGGCTTTCCTTTGTATGTGATCTTATTTTTCTCTCTGGCTGCTTTTCATAGTCTGTCCTTATCCTTGATCTTTTCCATTTTAATTACTATATGTCTTGGTGTTGTCTTCCTTGGGTCCCTTGTGTTGGGAGATCTGTGCATCTCCATGGCCTGATAGACTATCTCCTTCCCCAGATTGGGGAAATTTTCACCAATTACTTCCTCAAAGATACTTTCTATCCCTTTTTCTCTCTCTTCTTCTAGTACCCTTATAATGTGAATATGTTCCATTTGGGTTGGTCCCACAGTTCTCAATATTCTTTCATTCTTAGAGATCCTTTTTTCTCTGTGTCCTTCAGCTTGTTTATATTCCTCTTCTGTAGTTTCTATTTCATTTATCGTCTCCTCCACCATATCCAATCTGCTTTTAATACCCTCCATTGTGCTCTTCAACAAATGCATCTCTGACTGGAATTCATTCCTGAGTTCCTGAATATCTTTCTGTACCTGCATGAGCATGTTAATTATTTTTATTTTGAACTCCCTTTCAGGAAGAGTCATGAGGTTGATGTCATTTAAGTCTTTCTCAGGAGTTGTATTAATAATTTTACTCTGAACCAGGTTCTTTTGGCGTTTCATATTTGCATATGGCTCCCTGTAGTGCCCAGAAGCTCTACTCCCTGTAGCTGCTTAGCCCCTGAAACAGTGTCAGGGGTCGCAGGGGAGTGGTATTCGTGCTCTGGGGGAGGAAAGAGCTGTTTCCTGCTTCCTGGCTTCTATGCCTGTCTCCACTGCCAGAACCAGTGGGCCGAGCACCCAGGTATAAGCCTCTATGCTTTGTGTTTGTAGTTGCTGTAGACAGATCTTCCCTCTGGCTGACCTAACGCCAGGGTAGGGTTTGCCGGTTTGCGAGCCAGGTGGGGCTGGCCAGGTGGGGCTGGCCGGGAGAAAGATGTAGCAGGCTGTGAATCACGGAGGGGGTCCTTGGAGCTGTGTAGCCAGCCAGGGAGCTGGAGCATCTGAAAATAGTCTAGGGAGGAAGATTTCTTTTTCCCCCTTAAATATGAGAGTCCATATCACAGTGCTCCCAACCTGCTGGGCAAAGTGCACCCGGACAATTTGGTCGACCTGTCCTTTCTCCTAAGTAGTAAGCTCTGTGCAGTCCTTGCCCCTTTAGCAGCCCTCTTGCTAAGGGCTTCCTTGTTAGGAAGTCTCTCAGACTGCCTGCCTTTCTTTTGTCTCAGAGCAGCCGGATATGGATCCCTGCTTTCCACAAGCAGCTGGAATCTCAGTCTCTCTAGGAATTCTGCCTGTCTTAGCTTTCCAATCCCATAATTACGAGAGTATCATGCAAGCACCATGAAATGTAGGTTTGTGCTCCAAGAGCAGATCTCCGGAGTTAGGTATTCAGCAGTCCCAGGCCTCCACTCCCTCTCTGCTCCATTTCTCTTCCTCCTGCTGGTGAGCTGGGGTGGGGGCAGGGCTTTGATCCCACTGGGCACAGCTTTGGTGCGATACCCTGTTCTGTGATTTTTGGTCTTTTCTCCAGGTGTATGCAGTCTGACGCAGTCCTCTTTCCTATTGCTCTGTCAGGATTAGTTATATTAATTATATTTTCTTATTATATGCAGTTTTAGGAGGAAACCTCTGTCTCACCTCTCATGCCGCCATCTTTAATCCCATCTCCCAAGAGTAGGTTATTTAAAGGTCTAGCTTTTCACTCTCCCACATTGTCTTAGAATACAGGCTTAAGGTACTAACTATGAAACTGAGTGTGCCAACACGTTTTTCTTGGCCTTTTGGGTGGCTAGCCCTTTGCCTAGAACTCATCTCAAAATTGTGGCTGCTCTCTGGGAGTTTGATATAACATGAAGACTATGTTGTTGGTTTTGTTTATTCTCTACTACTATATGTCAGCACCAGTGGATGGTGTCTGGGGTGTCATCCACTTAACTGACAGATTTCTTAGTCATTTTACAGCAGGTACTCTAGTGTCTTTTTCCTCATGTTCATAGTCAAGAAATTTGTTTTAATCTGTTTAAATGGTTGTGGGAGAAGTATGAAATTACAGTAAACTTTAAACTCTGCTGAAACGAATCTTGTACCTGAAAAGCTGGTTGAGGACAGTTGTAAGTGATAATGTTAGTTTTTCTGTACATCAGTTAATACCTTTTTCTGAAGGAAGACCAGAATTGAAACTATGGCCACTCCTTAGCTGCCAGATGTTACCAACTTGTGGTTAACTCATAAGGCTAGATAGGTTCAGTCCATTGACCTTGAGTTGAAGTAGTTTCTTATCTGTGACTCATCTTTTGGCTCATTCCTTCTTTCAGCAGAAATACACAATATTAATTTCAGGAATTGTAGTTATCCTTTCTGAAGAGTGTATTGCTCACTAAAATTGCTGGGACTTGTTTTTCTGTTAACCAACAAGACCACAAATTGGTCTGTACTCAGTGGCTGTGCCAAATCTATGTGTAAACAAAGGAAGAGATCTGATTAACTGTCAAGAGAAAGACTGTTGAAGATGAGGCCATCCTTTCTGACTTCTTTCAGAGGTCTGTCTCTTCCATCAGAGGGATGGGGATGCAGGATGGTGAATCCGAGCTGAATATAACAGGTGATGTGTGTATGTGTTTGTATCTGTAAATAACACATCACTGTTTACAGTACACTGGACTCTTCATGCAAGGCCAGTCAGGCCAAACCAGGAAGAATTGTTCCCGTGCTTAAAGCCAAGAATAACATCCTGACCTGAGGGAACAGAGGTCAGTTCAAGGCAGCAGCTCTTGGAGCTGCAGGACATTAAGAACCTTGAGGAATTTAATAAGAAGGAAACCAGTATGTACTTCGAAGGAAGTTTGTAAATCTTTTGTATCTCTTATTAGGGCATGGTTTATTTGTGAAAAATGAAAAATCATTTTAACAGTTGGATATGTAATGAGTTCATAACATTTCTAGTCATTTAACTATATTTTCCTTCCTACTTGCATATTGATTTCTCTGTTTATTGTTTTTATGAGGAAAAGGAAAAAGTATGTTCTGTTATTCAGGTGTTTTATCTGCAGACAGCTCCAGACAAGCCTAAGGAGAAGCCAGGATTTAAAAGATGTTAATTAAAAACAAATACCCTTTACAAACTCTCTGGGGACCTTCTGGACTGGCTAACATTTTGTGTCTGGGATCTTTTGTGCCCACTACTCTTCTCCCGCCTGTGTTTCCTCACTCATTCTGATCCTGGCCACTTACCACAGGGCCAATTCAAACTGTTTCTGGTGGACCTTCTAAGTTTGTTCTCTTGTCTTCTCTGGAACTCATTTTTCTGGTCTGATTTAAACTGCTTCTGGCCAAAGTGATTGTCTCAAAGTTTTTCTTCATGGCTTTAATTTTTTGGCTCTTTATATTCACTTTACCTGATTAGTTTTGCTTGTTTCCTCTTTTCCGGTGGTGTAAATTATATTGCTTCAGTTGGAAGGTTCTAAAGCTCAGGTGCAGCCTGAGGCCTCTTCTGTTTTACTCTGGTTTATAAAGTGCCTTTTTCCTTTCCTGAAAATTGGGGGATGAATTAGGTACTCTGTGTGAGGTATTGCTGACTCTCCTGAAACTCTAGTTTGCTCATTTTTTAAACATGTATGTGGCAATTTGGATGATATTTGCAAAGCAGGACTTGTTGCCGAGACTCTGGAGTAGGTAGCTGCTGTCACCCTTTCTCCCCGTGTTTTTCATTCGGAAAGTGCGAGGTGAAGAAGAATCTCCTGGGCCCGGCCACATAGTGGTTTTGGTCCTACACCTTTTGGAGCTCACCTCATTTTTGTATTACTTATTCTTCTTAGCACAGATATTACAAATAGTTAATAAATACATAATAGTTTAATAAATACATCTTAACTGTAGGGATATTGGTTGATTTATTTCAGAATTTAATTTCAGAATTCTCATCAAGTAG
Source organism: Smutsia gigantea (assembly GCA_032199065.1). Classification (NCBI taxonomy): domain Eukaryota; kingdom Metazoa; phylum Chordata; class Mammalia; order Pholidota; family Manidae; genus Smutsia; species Smutsia gigantea. Next base: position 27,293 of record JAVSCE010011430.1, read on the forward strand.
ACTACATTTTGACCAACATGTTAGAAAGGTTTCTGTATGGAAGGGAACAAATAACTATGCAGAAAGTGTTCAGCAATTTAGAATATGCTTACAAAAAAATCTATCCTATTCTAAAATGAAGACACAGAAGGGTAGTGTGGCTAGAGTGAAAATTTGTTATAATTTTAAGGAGAAATAGGGTGAGAGGGGATAAAAGAATATGGGTTAAGCAAGAAATTGGAATGATTCTAGAAACAGGCATCTTGCCAGCTTGGGATCAGATGGAAAATAAAAATTTCCCACCCTTCCACCAATATGAGGCTCTCCACTGACCCCCAAAATCACTATCCAGAGGGGCTGTTGATGACTCTCTGGGCACTTGTATCCGGTTTTTGGGCTGCCACATGAAGCACGAAGAGGTCCTAGGGGGTCAGTTAGCCCAGAGAACAGTTGGCCTTTTGATCTGTTAAATTCTTGGTAATAGTTTTGCTGCTCTCAAATAGTATTGCTAATTCCAAAGCTAGCCAAAACTATTTTCTGTTTCTTTTGCTATGTCCAGTTGGTTTGTTGGGACCAAAGCAGCAACTGAGAGTGCTGTACTATACTGCACATTAAGCAATGACCCTTGAGCTGGCCCACCCACCTTAAAAAAAAAACCCATAAAAAAACAAAAAGAAACAGACTCTGCTGTTTTTTGCTTTGGAGCCAGTGATTTGCATCTCATTTGGGAGCCTTGTCCCCCCTCATTATTTCTTCATTCCTGTGCTAAGCCCTGCTCTCTGAACCTAGCTCTGGCTTCTGGCCTCATTGAATTGTACAAATTTAAACTATTTCTAGCTTCAGACCTGTTTCCAACTTTTGTCTTTCCCTGCTTCTGGTAATAAACTTTGGGTTCAGATTTGCTTGGGAAAAGACTATTTTTTTTTTTTTGCTTGTTTTTTGTTTCCATAAGTATTTCTCAATTTACTAATTATTCTTTATTTTCTTTGTCAAACAGGCCACCAAGCAGTTTCTTGAAGAGATTAACAAGTGGACAGTTCAGTACAACGTTTCCCCTCTCTCTTGGAATGTGGCTGTCAAGTTCCTCATGGCCCGGAAGTTTGATGTGGTCCGTGCCATAGAGTTGTTCCACTCCTACAGAGTATGTGGCTCACGGGTGGACTGTACCTTTGGCGGTTGGGCTCTTTATGTTGCTCTTCTCTCTGCTCTGTGCTGCACATACATTGGTTCTCAGAGTGTTCTCCCCACTCCCATTAAAAACAAAACAAAACAAAACTGGATCAGTATCTACGAGCCCTACCTTGAAGCCTGAAATTTTTTCTGACGAGATAACAAAATCTCCCTAAGTTAAAAGAAGAAGAGGGGAATAGAAATACATTAGTTTAAGACTAAAGCTCACTTATACCTATCTTGTTTAATATTCACTCATTTATTCATATTTATTATATGTCTACTATGTTCCAGATAGAGAAACTACTATTTAGAAAGAGAGAACAAACAATTACAGAAATGTTATGATAGGGTTCTGTGTAAGCACATTTAAGTTAGGAGGGTATTGTAAAGATTGTATTAAGATCTGAAGAATGGGTAGGAATCAGATGGGTAAGGGAGTATGGAAGAGAGAACTGCAAGGTCAGATGCCTACTGGCAAGAGAGAAATTGAACTGAGCAGAAATGCCCAGTGGAAAGTGGGATATGGCAAGAGATTGAACAGCAGAGGTTGAGCATGTCTAGATCAGAGAGTATCTGCTTTTTCTTAAGAGCAGAGGAATTAATCAAAGGTATAAACAGCAGAATGACTTGATCAGATTTGCATTCTGGAAAGATATTTTTCACTGATTTAGAAAAGGATCAGAAGGGCTACAGTGGAGACAGACCAATTAGAAGACTGTTGTACTTACTGGGAGAGAGATGATCGTGGTGTCTTCAGGTGTACCATCAGGGGAGATAGAGAAGAAGTGTGTACATTCTAGAGGTAAATTGGCAGGACAGGGTTACTTAAGGTAGTGTGTGAGGAAAGACGTGTTAAAGGTCCCAGGTCTGTGACTTGGGTGGCAGGGTAAGTGGTGGTGGCATTCATTAATTTAGGAGACACTGAAGTGGGAGTGGGTATATGGTGACACAAGGCCACTAATTCAGTTTGGCCATGTTAAGATTGAAGTGCCATTGGAATGTCTAAATAGACATGTCCTTTAAGCAGCTGGACTATGAGTATAGGGTTCAGAAAAGGTATCTGGACTGGAAGTACAGATTTCAGAGTGATCAAAGTAGAGCTGAATATTGGGAGCCATGAGCAAGCATGAGGTCAGCCTGGGAAAATGAGGAATAGGAACATGTGTAGGGGCAGAACATCACCTCAGACTTTTTTGCTGTCTTTGGTTCGGTATTGTTTTAAAAGTGGAATTTGAATGCTTTAGGTAGGCATGTGCTTTTCTGTGATCCCAGCACTAATACTCTCTTCACTTGCTGCCTTTCCTCTGAAAGCATTTGAATTTGATTTTAAGGATGCATTGGGAAAGAATATAAACAAAGACCTGATTTATTTTATTCACCAGTGTGTTCCTAGCACTTAGCTCAGTGCCTGGCACATAATAGTTGCTCTACAAATATTTGTAGAGTGAATGAATGAGTCAGTGAGTGAATCAGTGGGTGAATTGAGTGAGCAAATATTCGAATGTAAAAAAGCCCACAAAGGACTTAGAAGGGGCAGTTGAAGAAAGAGGAGAACTGAGAGAGCATTTTCTAATGTCTCAGGAAAAAGGGAATGTGAATGGTCAGCCCTGTCATGTCAAAAGAGGACTGAAAATGCCCACTGGGTCCAGGGACAGGAAGGTCCTGGCCACTGGAGCAGGGCCCCTCAGTCAGATCGGGGAGAGACGAGAATGCAACAGACTGAGTGTGAGGAACTAAGGGTGAGCTCAAAACATCTTGCCGTAGAGATAAGAAAAATGAGGTCATGGTAGCTGTTGTTGGAGAGGATATGAGGGGAAGGATGGCTCCTATTTAAGATAGGAGAGGCCTAAACCTGGAGGATATGTGAGGGTGTCCGTTTCCAGACAGTTTTTGGGTAGATATTTTAATATCCTGATGCAATATCAGTGCTGCTGAATGTTTAAAATCTTTGACCCTGAACTCTAATGATACATATTGGTTGATCTTTGGAGTTAAGATTCTTACTGATTTCAAAGGAAAATATCCTACCTAAAGGGCTGATTAGGTCGCTTTGGACAAGAATTCTGATAGCACTCAGTTGACCTAGAAGGCAGTTACAAAGTAATTCGTGATTCAGTTAGTTGACTTATAAAATCCCTTATCCCTTGAGATCTGGTGGTTATATAAAGCTGTCCTGGATATACAGTATTTTTATGTTAATTGATCTTGCTATGCTTTATTTTTAGGAAACACGAAGGAAGGAAGGCATTGTGAAGCTGAAACCTCATGAGGAACCTCTCCGTTCTGAGATCCTCAGTGGAAAATTCACCATCTTAGTGAGTCTTTATGAACTCCTCTTCTAGTATATTTCCTTTTGTAGTTGGTGTCCTCCTTCAACTTTGTTCCTAGGTACCTTATTCTGAATCTAGAGAGTCTCAACAGCTGGGAGCAGATGTGAAGAAGCTGTGCAGTTTGACACAGATTATTCTAGTAATAATTAAAATTATTGAGAATTAATTATATAGTAGATTTAGAAGAGTCTCTTCACTGGTCTGTTTAAGGTTATTTGAGGTCTTTGGGTTGGGTTTACAGTGTTTCAGAGGCTCATCCTTCCTGATTTAATGCAAGCTCTCTCCACTTAGAGACCACAGTCTTTCAGATAAGTATACAATGATGTTTTTAAGGCAGAGTTTGAATTTGATTTTAGGGATGGATTGGGAAAGAATATAAACAAAGAGCTGATTTGTTGTAAGGCAGAGTGTGGAAACCATGATTGTATTCTATGGTTTTCTCCTGTTGCCTGGGAAATTAGCTAAGCAGCCAGTGTAGACCATCCTTAAATCTCTCTACAGTTGAAGAGTTAAGAGAATGTGATTTTTCCCTACTACAGAATATGATCCAGGGGTACTGAGAATCAGGCATGGGATAACAGAAACTTTCTTCCCTTTCCAAAGAAATTGATGCAAGTCAGAGAATTATTACCAGCAGCTGTTCTCTTCATATCACCCTTTATTCAGGATATAAGAAGCCTTAGTGATTGTTGTGATTTTCCATTTGATTCTAAATGTTTCTTGTTTTATTTGCTCTAGAATGTTCGGGACCCAACAGGAGCTTCCATCGCCCTCTTCACTGCCAGATTGCATCATCCCCACAAATCCGTCCAACATGTGGTACTTCAGGCTCTGTTTTACTTGCTAGACAGAGCTGTGGATAGGTGAGCATGGAGATTATCTTTTAGGTGGTCTACGCCCAGATGGTAAAGTGACAGTCTTTGCTTTGCTTAAACTGAGCAGTGCCTTCATCAATGCTCCTAGGATGGGCCTTATACAGTGCTGTGAATAGGAAACACTCCATGTCTTTAAGGGCTTGTCATGTTTCCTGATACTATCAAGACAGTGGGTATTCTGTATCTTTACCTGCTTGGCCTTATTTCGGGATAACAGAAGGCCAGTTAACTAGCAGTCCTTAGTGTATTGAGAATTACTTGTTGAAAGAGAGTAAAGGGGAAATGACCTGTTCAGGTTATTTTTGCTTTTTCTCCTCTGAATGTTGATTTTCAAAACCATCTGGGGCCTCAGTTTCTTTGTCTGTGAAAAAGGAGTAATGCTATTTAACTCAGAGGATTTTGAGAATAGACATTCAGGAGAGAACAGTCCAGAAGTATAAAGTTATGAAAACTCACCTTTATAAACAGGTGCATAAGCAAAAAGAGCCTACTCAGGTCATTTCTCCTTCCTCCTCTAGGGTATATGGTAATTACTCCTATTCTACAGACCAAGAAAATGAAACCCCCCAAAATTATGTAACTTTCTACAGTCAGTACCAGTCAGTCCAACTAGTCTAAGTTCTGGTTTCTTTGCTCTTGGCCAGGCCTATTTGTACCCTACTATGTTGTCTGTCTGCCATGCTCCCTTTTTTCTTGCTCCTTGCCATTTACAGTTTGTTATTGCTTTGGATTTCATTAGCTTGTCCTCTGAGTTAGAAGTAATACTATCAAGGGTTGAGACCATGAGGTAGAGACAGCTGTGCACAGTTTTAGTTGTACTTTGGACTTAGAGGATGGGAATAGCAAATGATTGTCTGAAGTAGCACTCTGTCTAGTTCACTTATTACTGCCTTGTTACTTTCATCATACTTAGGTTCTACTTTTGATGCTCAGTGGGAGATACATCCAAACCACACACAGCATTATTCTGAAAAAGAGAGCTAAGGAGAGAGGACCAGTGGTCTTAGGGTCCCTGTGCTACCCAATCAGAAGTGTGGAATTTCTCAGTTTATATTCCCTATGATTGGGCATCAGGCATAGTTTATAAAGGTTCTTTTGAAATGCTTCTTTAGCTCAGGGGAATGAATGAAAGGCCACTTTACCAGAAAATTCAATGTTGGCCTTCCTCCTTGGGCAGCTCAGATAGAGCTTTCATAGACATGGCAGTGGCCATAGCTTGCTCTTTCCATTGTGAATAATTGGACTGCACAGGAGGACCATACAGGTAAAAGTAATTAAAGCATTGTTTTCATGATGTCCATCCCTTTCTTAAAACCCTCAGTGACTCATTATTCAGAGGGTGCATATAAGATAATGTGAACCCTTTTCTCCAAGCAAAATATTCTCACTAGTGAGTAGAAAATTCTTGTTTTCATATGTTACCTTGAACCAGGATGGAAGAGAAAGAAACCCTTCCTCTTCACTAAATTTTGCCCTTTCTTTAAGGCCCAGGTTCTATGACTGACTCCCTCACCACTCCTAACTTGTCATAAATAAAACTCCTTTTTTTCTGACTTTAATAACAGTTATTACTAATACTGATCATTCTGTATTTTGTATATATGGCCTTATGATGTCACTTATCTTATGCTATTGTTTTCTACATCCACACTAGGTTGTAAGCTACATGAGGGCAGGGAGCCTTCTTTTTAACATTATGTAATGAAAAATTCCCAAATCTCCATAGGTGGAGAGGAAATGGTATCATAAACTTACACATACCCATCATCTATCTTCTTAAGTGATCTGTAACCAATCTTGTTTCATTGATAGCCCTTTACCCACACCCACCCTCAATTATTTTGCAACAAATGTCAGAGATTATGGTTGTGGTTTTTTCAATTATTAAAATATCATTGACATACAATCTTTTTTTTTTTTTTTGACATACAATCTTATGATGGTTTCACATAAACAACAGTGGTTTCAACATTCACCCATATTATCAAGTCCTCACCCCCTCCATTGCGGTCGCTGCCTATCAATGTAGTAAGATGTTATAGAGTCATTAATTGGCTTCTCCATGCTGTACTGCCTTCAGGACTATGTTTTAAAACTTGGTGTTCCTGGTAGGATTCAGCTCAGAGGTCAGACTCAGTAAGGAAGCAATTATTCTTAGTAGGAAATTAATTATTGTAAACCTTATATTTTGTACCCAGAAAAGTGAAAATTCTATTACACTTATATTCATTTCATATGCCTTCACAGGATGAGCAATATATTTTTGGGAAAACAGAACCTGCATGAGTATGCACCATAGCTTATTTTTATTAAATTCTGTTTCCCCTGGCACTGACTTCTTTTTGTCTCAGTACCTTGCCACAGGCTGGAGCTGTGAGGGAACAACCTATAATTCTTTGAATTTGGCCCTTGATGAGCTTATGGAGAAATGGCCTGGATAGTCTACTCAATAATTGTACCACTCATTTAACAGCATCTTTGATCTTGGTGAATCATAGTCTCTCTGAGGTCATGAAAAAATAAGATTGAAGATTTAACACTAACTAACCCATTAGGGACCATTTGAAACTCAGTCTTCTGGAAAAACTCTGTCAGAATTATAAATGTTCAAAATGGTGCTTTTGGGTGAGTGCTTCTGCCTTGGATTTTGTTAAAAGGATGAAGATATGGAGGCTTCCAGGATGCGGTGCAAAAAAATTTCAGCATACAAAGTAACACTGAGATCCCTGAAGAAAACTTTCTCAACTGATGTATAGTTGTTTCACTGTTGGTGAAAACTGTTGGCCATCGTCTGTGAATAGTCACACAATTTATTCCTAATGACCTTTTGGGTTTGCAGATCAGAAATAGGTAAAGATCTGCCTTGGTGGAAGAGTGCAACTTTGAGCAGTCTTTAGGCATTAAGGAGATGGGAATGAGGAATACTTTTCATATCTTCCTATGTGTGTTCCTAACCTCAATCTGAGAGTGAGCTTACCACCTCTTAATTGTGTTTTTAAAATACTTTCCAAACACCATTTGTGGGTTTGTTCTCTTTCTCCAAGTCATAAGTGGCAAATTCACCATCATTGAGCTTAGACTTTTGATTCCCACAGGTCTAAAGTATTTTCTTAATAATGGGCTTCCAGTTCATTGAATAGAACTCAGTGACCCTTTATTAGATACCTATCTACAAGGACTGTGCTAAGCATCATTGGGAGTAATGAGGTGAACAGAGCACATTTTTGCCCTCTAGGAGAGAAGCAGATGGCTACACAAATTGGAGTACTTTAAGAACCACAAGAAAAAATCTGTAGGAAGATTTATGGAACTTGAGGGGCTGAGGGGTACTTTTGATTACAGTTATACGGAAGTCATGGAAAAGGTAACTTTTGAGTTGAATATAAACTGTTACAGAATTTGGATAGATTCAAAGACAGTTAAAATTTTCATATCTGGATGTATAACTCTTCTTCCTTCGTAACTGTGGAACATTCTTAACCTAGGAGTTTGGCACTTAAATACATCTGGATAAATATGCGTAAATAAGTATAGTTGCAAGTCTAACATACTAAGGTTTTCAACCACACGGCCAAGCAATTGTCTGACATACCTTGGTGTTCTATAATTCAACTCAGTTCTGACACTACCTGCTAGAGGTAGCATCAGATCCTACAGGTTAAGGGTTTTCAGCCCTACAAGTTGGCTCCCCCTTCTCTTGCCCTTCAGATATCAATGGCAAGTCCAAGTTGTCACCTGTGCATCTGACCTTCAGGCTATAGATGCAAGGTTCCAATGACTCCCTCCTGGGATTCAGTGAATTTGCTAGAGTGGCTCACAGAACTGAGAAAAATTTCACTTATTGGATTACTGATTTAGAACCAGTAATAGGATAGAATAAGGATAATGAAAGGATAGAACAGCCTGATGAAAGGGATGCATAGGGCAAGGTATGGTGAAAGGGGCACAGAGCTTCCATGCCTGCTCTGAGAGGGCTCCTCTTCCAGCACATACACAGGTTTTCCAATTGGAAGCTGTCCTTTGGGTTTTTATGGAGGCTTCATTACATAGGTATGATGATTAAATCATTGGCAGTTGGTGATTGAAGTCAGTCTCTAGGCCCTTACCCTCTTTGGAGGGGATGGTGGGGATGGTTTGGTTGGTGGGGGTGAGGGATGATGATATGGACAAGACGGGAGGACAGATGATGAGGGGGACCCTTTAATCACATGATTGATTGGTTGTTTTGGCAACTAGCCCCCATCCTTTGGTGATCTAGGGGCACTCCAAAAGTCACCTCATTAACATAACAACAGACACCTTTATCTCTCTCTTCACTTTGAAAATTCCAAGAGTTTTAGGAACTTTATGCCAGAAACAGGATTGAAGACCAAATATATTACTTGTTATTATGAATCCCAATACTACAATAAGATAGTAGATACCAAAGATAAGTCATCTTTTTGTATGACCAGATTTCAGGGAGGCAGTTATTTTGGTCCCAAATGTGTCCCGTACTCGCTGTGTCTCTGTTTTTGCCCTAGGCTTTCACCCTGCTTCATCCATCTTATTACTTATAAATGTCCTTGTTCAATGGTTGGTTTACAGCTTTGAAACTCAGAGGAATGGATTGGTGTTTATCTATGACATGTGTGGCTCTAATTATGCCAACTTTGAACTGGATCTTGGCAAGAAAGTCCTAAACCTGCTGAAGGTAAGGCTTTGAGATGGCTCTTTCTACTCTCCTTCCATGGTTAGGGTATTTTTTTCTATTCTTTGGGAAATACAGGAGTGATGTAAACTTAAGACATTAACGTGTTCGGTTTAAAGGTCACCTGTAAGTGATAACTGAATTTGCTCCCTCCAAACATGAAGTGGTCTTAAAAGTAAATAGGGAGGAATTAAAATAAAAAAAGCACAGGAACATTCTGAGTCATAATAGTGGGATGTCCCTTTCCTAGAGTTTTGTAGAATAAGAATTATGAAGGCCTAGGTATGGCCAGTGCCTGTGAAAAATGTCACCTAGCCAGTAATGCCAGACGTTTTTGTCTTAATCTGGTCAGAAATATGTTTTACATTTTGCTCAGTACACACCAAGTATATGTACACTAAATATATATATACATGTAGAATTATATACATAGATAGGTTCTTAATCTTTTCTCCCAAACTCTAAGGTCCAGAGATGTTTTTTGTTATTTTGAATGTTAAAAGATAGTATGTATGCCACTCTGTAATGAAATACATTAGTATTTTTCCAATGAAATGTGTTATTCATAATGAATAAAGAATAATAAAGGCTATAAATGCCTATGGCATTTCAGGTCAGATTTTGCTGCCCTGTGGATCTTTGCACCAAACTTATAAAAGAAAATTAAAGTTTCATAGCTCTTTGGATTTCAGAATACGAGGATAAGGGTGCAGATGTGTGTATACATATTTGTAGAACAAAAAAGTTTTACAAAGCAAGTTTTACCCTACCTATGCATAGGTCAATCACTGGTTATTCTACTAAACATTTTTAAAATGTCAGTCATGACCTACCAAATTAATTCAGGACCCACTGAGTGACAACCTGCCACAGTGTTGGAAAACATTGATCTAGGAGTCTATGCAGTCTTTGTTTTAGGACCTCACTTGGGATTACCGTGGTGCTAGATATTTAGAAGTGTTTATTTGCTGTTACAGCTTTAGAACAAAGAGGGTATTCTATTACATGTTGTTTTCTAGGACTTGTGTTTTTCACTCACCATTATATTACTAAAATTCCTATTGTGGCATGTAGCGGTGATTCATTTTTACTAATGGCTGAAGGATTCATACCTTTTAATTTGTCATCCATTGATAGATACACCAGTGTATTCATCCACTCTTCCATTAATGGCTCCTTGTGGTGTTTCCTGATTTTTGAACAGAGCTGCTATTAACATTCTTAATTCATGTTTTCTGGTGCATGTGTGCAAGAGTATCTCTAGGACAGTATTTTGCAACCATTTCTTCATTATTGCCTCACTAAGGACCCTTTTTTAGACTCTCCCCACTCCATCCCAACCATTTCTCTTCTAATGAAATTTTAATACCACAGATGGTTTTGGATGTATCTTTATGTACTGAATGTGTATCTGTGATTTATTCATAAAGAGTATTTTTTGTGTGTGTGTATGTGTGTGTGTGTCCATTCCCCACTCTTCCTCAAAACTAATTTCACCCCCTTGGGGTGATATCACCTCCATTGAAAATGCATGCTCTAGAATATACCTCTAGTAGACTTACTGGGTCATAAGGTCTATGAAGATTCAACTTTTTAAGATAGTGTCCAGTTGTTTTCCAAAGTGGTCATACCCACCTGCTAATGTGTATAATTTCCATTGATTCACATCTTCTCCAGCACTTGGTAATGTCAAACTTCTTGATTTTTTTTCCAATTGAGTGGGTTTAAAATGGTATCTTGTGGCATAATTTGCATTTCTCTTAGTGAGATTATCTTTTCCTATATATATTGGCCACATATGTTTTCTTCTTCTGCAAAATGCCTACTTATGGCTTTCACCCATTTTCCTATTGATTCGTCTATTAATGTAGTTTTTAATATACTATTGATACTATCTGTAACTCTATGTCAATATACTGTCTCAGCTTATAGCTCATTTTTTTTACTTTTTGTAGAATCTTTTTGACTAACAGATTTTTCATTTTGATATGGTTAAGTGTATTTTCTGTTTGAATTAATGTTTTTTGCATCTTAAATCCTTCCCTATTCCGGTCAGAAAAAAAATGTATTAACTATTTCCTTTTTTCTACTGCTCTACCATTGTTTCATCATATGTATTAATTTTATTAGTTGATTTTTATTGTGGTAAAATATACATAATATAGTTTTAACCATTTTTTAATGTACAGTTCAGTTGCATTAAGTAATTCACAATGCAGCTATCACCACTATCCATTTTCAGAACTATTTCATCATCCCAGACAGAAACTCTGGACCCATTAAGCAATATCTCCCCATTACCTCCTTCCCCAGCTCCTCGTAAACCTCTGTTTTATTTTCTATCTCAATGAACTTGCCTATTGTACATTCTCATGTAAGCGGGATCATGCAATATTTGCCCTTTCATGTCTGTTTTTTTCACTTAGGATGTTTCCAAGATTATTCATCCATATTGTATCATGTATCAGAATTTCATTCCTTCTTAAGGCTGAGTAATAATCTATTGTATGTATGTACCACATTTCGTTCATCTGTTCATCTGTTGGTAGACATTAGGTTGTTTGCAATTATGCTACTGTGAGTGTTGGTGTACAAGCACCTGTTTGATTTCCTGCTTTCCATTCTTTTGTGTATATACCTAGAAGTGGAATTGTTGGATCATTATTGTAATTCTACATTTAAGTTTTTGAGGACCTGTTTTAAAAGTTGAAAGTTTTGTTTTTGTCATTTAAGACCTTAATCAATCTGGGGTTGATTTTTTTTAATATGGAATGAGTTGTAGGAGTCTGACTCATTTCCTGCGTATGGATAGCTATTTTTACATTAAATAGTCCTTTCTTGTCACAGTTTAAACTTTCTATTTGTCAGTTTTTACAGTCATAATAAGCTAGTAGATTAATATACCGTAGACAATTTAATTAGCCATCTAACTTTTTATATTATTCAGGTTGTTTCCAGGTTTAAATAATGCTGTTATGGTGATGTTAGCTTTTCCTTTAAATTATTTTAGGAAGATGTTTCTAAGACTTGGATTATGTGGCTAAAGATTATCCCTCTCTTGTATATCACTAGGTTACCCTCCATAAAAGTGGGAAAAAATTAACATTGTCATCAAGTATGAGTATTTACTTCCTTGAACCATCCCAGCACTGCACTCTGTGATTTTTCCCTTTTTGAATTTAGAAGTTCTAAAATGATATCTCTAATTTTTGTTTGTTTGTTGTAACTCCTTTAAGTAATAATGAAGTCATATCTCTTTTACAGGTGTACTTATGTTTGTGTGTCCTTCTTCATTTGCTTCAGAATAAATATTGTAGAAGTTTTGTTGTTGTTTTTGCTATATAAATTCAGAGAGGCTGGAATGAAGTCCTGTTGCTTTAGAATCTGTATTATGTTCTTATTAGTGACTTAGTTGCTCTTTCATTGGGAACAGATAAAATTTTAAACATGATCCCCCTATCATCTTCATTCTCATGAAAGTTGTGAATAGAAGCTTATCTTTAATGCACAGTCTCACACTCCAGATTTCTGTTTATATGAGTTTCCAGCATTTAATATGTGATGAGGATTTAGATCAAAATATGACACTGGATTTAAAATATTAATTAATCTCTAACTAAGTTGATCTGGATAGGTTTTCCCCTTCTTATTTTTTTTCTTTTGCTATTATTAATGTACAATTGCATGAGCAACATTATGGTTACTAGACTCCTCCTATTATCAAGTCCCCACCACATACCCCATCACAGTCACTGTTTCTTGGTGTATTTTTTAGGATTGATTGTTGTCTTAAATTTTTAAATGTCATAACCTATTTTAGTTGCCATCATATGGATTCTTAAATTTTCAATTATTGTTTTAGATAAAACATTTAAATCAGATAATGGAATTTAGCCCCCCTAAAAGATAATCTGTTTTCCTGATTATGAACTACCTGGCTAAGATATATTTAAAAAATTCATTAGTGCAGACACTTATAATAATTACTAACACTGAATGTTTTGTATTCTGTTCTAAGCTCTTTTCATGCTTTAAAACTCATTTAATTCTGACATCACTCCTATGAGGGGTGATGGCTATTACTATTACTATCTCCACTTCACAGATCTAGAAATTTAGGCCTAGAGAACTTAAGAATTTGCCAGAGGTAATACAACTAATAAATGACAGAGGTAAGATACTACTTGTAATCCCACCCCTTAGAGATTATCAATATAAAAGCTTGGGTTATATACTTCCATATTTTTAAAATGTGTCTGTGTGTATAATTTATGAGGATAGTTTATGATTTTTCTTTCTTCACAAATATATGGAGTTGTACTATATCCAGTGGTTATAACAACTTGACATTTTTTACTTAATAGTGTATCATCATCTTTCTGTGTTAATACATATAGCTCTTACTTATTTTTGCCCTCCCTTTTTTTTATGGCTATAGAGTATTCCTTTTATTAATATATGAAGCAGAAAAAAATGAAGTTCATGCCTTTGTTTTGTATTTAAAGCCTTTAGTTTTAGTAAGCATCATTTTATATGCATTTTTGTATATTTGACCAGTCATTTCCTCAGGATAAATTGCTATAAGCAGATTTGTAGGGTCAGAGTGCACACATTTAAAATTTAATAAATATTGCTAAATAGCCCTCTGAAATCTTAGTTCAGATTTATACTTCCCATCAACTGCTTTTTTATCAGTCTCATCAACATTGATTTATTATTCAGATTTTTAATCACATTCATGTTTTTATTGTCTTATTAAGAGCTTTAGCATATTTTCATATTTATCATCAGTATTTTAAAGTTTTCTTGTATAGTTTAACCATTTTTCTACTAAAGTGTTTATCTTACTGATTTATAAGACTTTTTATTAAGAATATTAAGTATGTGTTACCAGCATATTTTGGACTTTATAATTTATTTAGTTTTATGGTGTATTTTGTCATATTACAGGTTTTCTTTATTTTTCATTATAATTTTTGTATTCTATATTATACACAGTGTATTTCATAACCTATATGATACATAATATTATAGATGAAATAATTTGCTTTCAAATAGCTGTCCTGGCAACATTTGCTAATACATTTTTTTCCTTGCTCATTTGTGGTAACACTTTAGATTTCTATATGGTAGGTTTGTTTCTTTCTTGATTCCCTGTTCTGTTCTACTGATCTAGCCATCTAGACCAACATATGCACTGTTTTATTTATTGTAGCTTTATAATAAACTTTAACATAGTGTAGGACAAGCTCCCTCATAATCTTTTTTTTCTTTTTTGAGTATTTCAGAAAAGTCTTATTATTTGTTCTTTTTTTTTTTTACTGAAGTATCATTGATAGTATTATGTTGGTTTCAAATGTGCAACAAAGTGGTTCAACAGTTACCCATATTATTAAATCCTCATCCCTTATAGTGCGGTAACGATCTATCAATGTAGTAAGGTGTTACAGAATCATTAACTCTATTTTACATGCTATACTACCGTCCCCATGACCAGCCTATATTGTGATTGCGAATTAGTGTGCCCCTTTATCCCCTTCCCCCTCCCACCCTTCCCAACCATTCCCCCTTGGTAACCACTAGTCCATTCTCGGTGTCTGTGAGTCTATTGCTATTTTGTTCCTTGTATTTTGCTTTGTTTTTATTCTCCACAAATAATATCATTTGGTATTTGCCTTTCTCCACCAGGCTTATTTCACTGAGTGTAATACCCTCTAGATCCATCCATGTTGTTGCAAATGGCAGAATTTCTTTTCTTTTTATGGTTGAATAATACTCCATCATGTATATAAAAGGTACCACATCTTTATCCATTCATCTATTGATGGACACTTAGGTTGCCTCCATATCTTGGCTATTGCAAATAGTACAGTGATAAATCCTCATAATCTTTATTTCTAAACGTTGTTATGACTATTTTACACTTTTATTCTTTTACATGAACTTTCATTTAAATTTCTACTGACTCATGACATGCATAATGAAAATGAACTTCTATAGCTAGTCATTTAAATTACAAAAGCAATTGAAAAAGCGATTCAAGGAAAAGTCTGTGACCTCCTCTCATAGAAACCCTGGTGCTATTCCTTAGAGGAAACTACTTTTTGAAACTATAACTCTGATGAGAAAAAATTTTTAAAAGGTAAAATCATTATCTTTTTATTAGATGAACTGTAGAGACATTCAGTTAAGTTCTGGAAAATAAAAACACTCTGGATTACTGTCTAACCTCATACACAAAAGTAAACTCAAAATGGATCAAACACCTGAATGTAAGCCGTGAAACCATAAAACTCTTAGAAAAAAATACAGGCAAAAATCTCTTGGACATAAACATGAGCAACTTCTTCATGAACATATTTCCCCAGGCAAGGGAAACAAAAGCAAAAATGAACAAATGGGACTATATCAAACTAAAAAGCTTCTGTACAGCAAAGGATACCATCAGTAGAACAAAAAGACATCCTACAGTATGGGAGAATATATTCATAAATGACATATCTGATAAGGGGTTGACTTCCAAATTATATAAAGAGCTGATGCACCTCAACAAACAAAAAGCAAATAAGCCAATTAAAAAATGGGCAGAGGATGTGAACAGACACTTCTCCAAAGAAGCAATTCAGATGGCCAACAGGCACATGAAAAGATGCTCCACATCACTAGTCATCAGAGAAATGCAAATTAAAACCACAATGAGCTATCACCTCACACCAGTTAGGATGGCTGCCATCCAAAAGACAAACAATAACAAATGTTGGTGAGGATGTGGAGCAAGGGGAACCCTCCTACACTGCTGGTGGGAACGTAAATTAGTTCAACCACTGTGGAAAGCAGTATGGAGGTTCCTCAAAATGCTCAAAATAGAAATACCATTTGACCCAGGAATTCCACTCCTAGGAATTTACCCTAAGAATGCAGCAGCCCAGTTTGAAAAAGACATATGCACCACTATGTCGCAGCACTATTTACAATAGCCAAGAAATGGAAAAAAACCTAACGGTCCATCAGTAGATGAATGGATAAAGAAGAGGTGGTACATATACACAATGGAATATTATTCAGCCATAAGAAGAAAACAGATCCTACCATTTGCAACAACATGGATGGAGCTAGAGGGTATTATTTGAAATAGGCCAGGCGGAAAAAGACAAGTATCAAATGATTTCGCTCATCTGTGGAGTATAAGAACAAAGAAAAAAACTGAAGGAACAAAACAGCAACAGACTTACAGAACCCAAGAATGGACTAACAGTTACCAAAGGGAAAGGGACTGGGGAGGATGGGTGGGAAGGGAGGGACAAGGAGGAAAAAGGGGCACTACGATTAGCAGACATAATGTGTGGGGTGAGGCACGGGGTGGGCTGTACAACTTAGGAAGACAAATAGTGATTCTATAGCATCTCACTACACTGATGGACAGTGACTGAAATGGGGTATGTATGTGGTGGGGACTTGATGATGTGGGGAGTCTAGTAACCATAATGTTGCACATGTAATTGTAGATTAATGATACCAAAATTAAAAAAAAAGATGAATGGATAAAGAAGATGTGGTATATATACACAATGGAATATTATTCAGCCATAAGAAGAAAACAAATCCTACCATTTGCAACAACATGGATGGAACTAGAGGGTATTATGCTCAGTGAAATAAGCCAGGCAGAGAAAGACAAGTATCAAATGATTTCACTCATCTGTGGAGTATAAGAACAAAGAAAAAACTGAAGGAACAAAACAGCAGCAGACTCACAGAAACCAAGAATGGGCTAAAAGTTGCCAAAGGGAAGGGAACTGGGGAAGATGGGTGGGAAGGGAGGGATAATGGGGAAAAAGGGCTATTACAATTAGCACACGTAATGTAGCGGGGGTGGGTGTGGGGTGGGAGGATACAGGGAAGGCAGTATAACAGAGAAGAGAAGTAGTGATTCTATAGCATCTTACTATGCTGATGGACAGTGATTGTAATGGGGCATGTGGTGGGGACTTGATAATAGGGGGAGTCTAGTAACCATAATGTTGCACATGTAATTGTATATTAATAAAAAAAACCCCACTCTGGGATTTTAAAGTCTTTTCTACATCTTTTAATTTAGTTTCAAAATTATTTTATTTATCCTACATCTTATGAAGTTTATTCCTAGGCTAAAAAAATGTACATATGTATGTAAAAACATAACAGACCCAACAAGGATAAGTCATCTTTTTTGTAAGACCAGTGACTTAACAGGGAGAGAGAAATATAGGGAGTGAGATAGTTTGTGTGAGTGGTGTGTGTGTGCATGATTATAAATCAGAGGTTTTTACATTTATTATACTTTTATGCTGATTATTATTTGTAGGGACTCATTTTTTTCATATTTATCTTTCATACTTTAAAATACTATTATAATACAAAACTCAATGTAGAAAATTTTGGACAACTCAGACCAGTGTAAAGAAAAAAGATTGCCTTTGATATTACCATGCAGAGATAAACACTGTTGACATTTTGATTTATGACACCTTCTTCTGGATATATTTCAGTATGACCTTAATTATATTAATACAATTTCAGTATATAATCTCCAACAACTGTATTTTATGAACATATAATTGAATAATAATCTATTCTGTATTTACTCCAATTTATTTAGCCATTTCTATGTCGTTGTATGTTTTTTTCCCATTTGTTATAAACAATTTTTTCAGCAAACCTTTTATATCCATATCTTTGCACAGCAATTTGCTTGAAAGCAGATTTCTAAAAGTAGATATACTAGGACAAAGGATGTAAACAATTTAAGGTTGTAGAAGTAATAGAAATTTTTTTTTTGGTATCATTAATATACAGTCACATGAGCAACACTGTGGTTACTAGATTCCCCCCATTATCAAGTCCCCACCGCGTACCCCATTACAGGCACTGTCCATCAGTGTAGTTAAGATGCTATAGAGTCACTACTTGTCTTCTCTGTGCTATACTGCCTTCCCTGTGCCCCCTCCCCCACGTTATGTGTGCTAATCATAATGCCCCTTATTCCCCTTCTCCCTTCCCAGTCCCTCTCCCTTTGGCAACTTTTAGTCCATTCTTGGCTTCTGTGAGTCTGCTGCTGTTTTGTTCCTTCAGTTTTTTCTTTGTTCTTATACTCCACAGATGAGTGAAATCATTTGGTACTTGTCTTTCTCCGCCTGGCTTATTTCACTGAGCATAATACCCTCTAGCTCCATCCATGTTGTTGCAAATGGTAGGATCTGTTTTCTTCTTATGGCTGAATAATATTCCATTGTGGATATGTACCAGCTCTTCTTTATCCATTCATCTACTGATGGACACTTAGGTTGCTTCCATTTCTTGGCTATTGTAAATAGTGCTGTGATAAACATAGGGGTGCATATGTCTTTTTCAAACTGGGAAACTGCATTCTTAGGGTAAATTCCTAGGAGTGGAATTCCTGGGTCAAATGGTATTTCTATTTAGAGTTTTTTGAGGAACCTCCATACTGCTTTCCACAATGGTTGAACTAGTTTACATTCCCACCAGCAGTGTAGGAGGGTTCTCCTTTCTCCGCGTCCTCGCCAGCATTTGTTGTTCCTAGTCTTTTCTATGTTGGGCATCCAACTGGAGTGAGGTGATATCTCATTGTGGTTTTAATTCGCATTTCCCTGATAATTAGCGATGTGGAGCATCTTTTCATGTCCCTGTTGGCCACCTGAATTTCTTGTATACAAAGTTTTATAGGAAATGAAATGTGAGGCAAATGTGCTTACTGCTATACTATGGAAATGGGACAGTATAGGAAAAATATAAAGGATAAAATGAAAGTGACTCATAATCCCACTTGTCAAAAAGATAAACTCTGTTGAACTTTTGATATATAATTCTTCACACTCTTTTTTTTTCCTCTGTGAAAGTATGTATGTGGTGTGTAAATTTTTATAGCCATGAGAAGGAATGGAATATTGAGAAACTAAATGAACTGTGGATTAAGATTAAATAACTTCATTCTTATGCTTTGTGCAGATCAGGATGGCTCCTTTCTTTTACACCTCATTTGCCCTGTGCTCACCATATCTTATTTATTGATTAAATAATTAAATAAATAAATAAATGAAGAGATGGGCAAAAAAACTGATAATAAATACACAGATATCAGAATAAAAGAAAAATGAGAGAAAACTTTCTTTCATGTTTATTCATGATCTAATTGTAAGTTCTGATAAGCAGAACTTGAGGATATACACATATTTGCTGATAAGAAAAGTTAGAAAAGTATTTGATCCGTAAGGTTTATGTTAACAAGTGCATAATATAAAGGTAGATCTTATTTTAAAGGTAAATCAGCTTTTAATTTATTTCTGTTTAACCACTTTTTCTCTAGTTACTGAAGTGAAACCTGAATTAGGCTGTAGACTCCCCCTACTGGGTAAGATTGGGGAGAAGAACAGAAAACCTAAACGTTGGGCTTGAATAGTCACAGATGCCATTAGGGCTGTTGCAGGGCTCTGACTAGTATCTTTAAATCCTCCTATGTATTCTCCACAGGGAGCATTTCCAGCTCGTTTGAAGAAAGTGTTGATTGTGGGAGCTCCCATATGGTTCCGAGTGCCGTATTCCATCATCAGCCTCCTGCTGAAGGACAAAGTCCGGGAGAGGGTAAGGCATGCTAGCTTTATTTTATTTGGAGGTAGATACATTCCCATCTCTACTGTTGAAACCTGTCAATTAATTTTCTACCTTCAAAAAAAATCCTCCTGGCTTGTCTCCTAGAGCACTTTGTGTTTCTGTTAGTACATTCACTTATATTCTCTGCTATATTCTTTACTCAGCTCAGTACAGGCTGCCTCTCTTACTGTATTATAAGTTCTTTGAAGTTAGGACCTAGACATAGTTTGTCTGGCACTCACCCTCCATAGCACCTTTCACAAAGATAGTGCTGAAGGAATATGTCCTGTGGATAACTTAGGGATAACCACTAGTTCCAAAATTTGGGCTAGTGGTATACAGGCCTTTAATATTTAACAACTTCTAATATAAGTGCATTAGTTGAACTGGTGTTTAAATTTGTTCAATTGGAAATACCATTCAGTCCCTTTAACCAGCAAGGTGGTGGAGGAAAGTCTTTCACTATATCTCTTTCTACTCTTATTCCTGTCATTCTCTCTTAAAACAGCTTGTTCCTAACTTCAAATATTTGTCTAAAATTATCTTAATTCTGTTATCCCCAGAGTGCTTCAGGACTAAAAGATTATGATTTCATTCATTCAGTCATTCATCATTCCTCACCCTTAAAAGAAAGGGCATTTGAAACACATAATATGATAATAAAGTTGTGAAATAATATCAGAGCTTTTTGTAGTGTAGGATTATGAGGTTATATGAACAATAACAATGCAGATCTTTATAGCTGAGGTACCTTGGGTTGGAGAGGGGAAACTGAAGATGTTTGCCTTTGTAGAACTACTTAGGGACCTAGTGACTCAGAACAGGAGAGGTTTTCCAGTGATAATATGATAACTCCTTAGGCAAGTTCTTGCATTTGACTTATATACAAGTATAAATGCATGTATAAACTCAAAAGATGCTTCTAAAATATATTGATAAATTTTATATATAAGTTCCCTTATTATAAATAAAAATATTAAAAATTGAGTGAGGTAATCCTTCCTCTCAAGGAGCTCATGATTCTGACTGAGAACATAGAGATATGTACAGAGGACTATGGCGCTACAGGAGCATAGAGGAGAATATTGCCTCAGGCAGTCAGGGATGGCTTTGTGGAAGAGGTGAGCTATATATAAGCTGGTCCTTGGAGAGGGTGAGGAGGAAAAGAGGGTATTCCAGGAACAGGTGATAGCAAGAAGACAGCATCCCATTCCACACAGATTCCAAGGAGAACCAACTAGACTAATTTGGTCTAGTATGGTTGTGTCCAAGCAGAAAACAAAATTTGGGGCTATGTTTACTTCTCTAGCATTTTTTCCTGGGCTGCCCTTTCTAGGTAGCCTATCTTGTCTTGCTTAGTAGAACCTATTCTGAGAAAATCCATACCAAGCTGTGAGTAAAGCCCAAGCTAACAGGCTTAGAATTGTTTGCCGTAGTATGGAGGTGACAAAAATAACCACTTACTATGCATTCTTAGTCCAAAAGGTAAATACCTGCATGAGATAGTATTGGGAAGCTCTGTACAAAGCTTTTGTTACATTGTAGTTCCTTTCAAAAGGTTTGTAAGAGGACCCCTACTTCCAGGAGTGAATTTGATACACATTCTGGGAAGTCATTCCTTTGGGAAATTCATAGGACTTCAATCCCAGGCAGATGAAATGCGCTCTACTTTCTCTTACAAGTATACCAAGTATTTCAAGCAAATCTCATCCTGTTCTCCAAACCTAATAAAAGCATATTTGTTCTTTATCTTCACTATCTATATGTGCCCCCCCCACAACCTCATGTACTCACATGGTTCTTTCTGGCCTTCTAGATTCAGATATTAAAGACATCTGAGGTCACACAGCACCTGCCCAGGGAGTGCCTTCCAGAAAATCTGGGTGGGTACATCAAAATTGACCTCGCCACTTGGAATTTCCAGTTCCTGCCACAGATGAATGGCCACCCAGATCCCTTTGATGAGATCATCCTATTCTCCCTCCCTCCTGCCTTTGATTGGGACTCGGTGCATGTTCCAGGTCCTCATGCCATGACCATCCAAGAGCTGGTGGACTATGTTAGCACCAGGCAAAAGCGGGGGATATATGAGGAGTATGAAGGCATCCGTCGTGAGAACCCTGTTGGCACTTTCCACTGTTCCATGTAAGTAGGAAAGGTTTGGGCCAAGATTGGTTATCCACTGATACCTCTGGTAACAGCAGAGTCTCTGTCATCCAAAAAGAGATTCCTCTTGCTTTGGTGCTTGTTGGCAACATCCTATGTTCTGACATTTCTGAAGATCTTTGGTATCAATAAGGAGACCCTGTAATAACAGACACTTTTTTGATATTATACTAAAATGCAAGTGTTTTTAGGAAACAACCCCCAAAACGTATGCTCTCTATTCCTGTCTTCACTATCTCTGGTCCTTTCATTTGGGCAGTTTCTCCATAGAGCATTTATAGTATAACATTTTCTAAGGGGGAGTGGTTCTGGTGCATTTAAAATAATCCAGTCAGTGTAACATCTTCCTATGTTGACAGGTAGTAACTGCATTAGAGGGGGTAAGGATTTAAGAATATTGGTAACTGTTGAACCACTGTGTTGTACACTTGAAACCAGTGTAAGATTGTATATCAACTATACTTCAATTAAAAAAAGCAAAAATAAATAAATACATACATAAATATGTAAATAAAATAATCCAGTCAGTAAGAGAAAAGAGTTGCCTCTTAGGAATTTAGCGTTGTGGGATTTCCTTCTATCCACATCCTACCACAAAACCACCTATCTAGTTTATAACTAGTTCATAACTACTTGATAACTATTGTTGGCAATAGAGCATAGTTCATTCCTTTCATTGCTGCTCTCATTTATCTTTCTATATTTTCATTGGTTGCAGCAGAAATTTCTCTCTGCAAGTTGATCTCTGTGACAGGAAAGCTGTCACAATAGTCCCAGACTCAAGTTCCAGTTTATACAAGTTGACTTAATACAAGTTGTTTCCCTTCTCTGCACCTCTGTAATATGTAATGTTAGACTCTGATGTCCTCCTACCTGTGTAGCATGTTTTAGAAATCTGTGATTTTGTGGATACCTCTTCTGCCTTGTAATTCTTGTCCAGCATAATCATTGTGATGTAAAGAAGGTGAAGGGAGAGAACCTTTTTAGCAGAAGGGAGGAGGGAAAAGGAGTTGGGAAACAGATTAAGAGAGAAGAGACAATTGAGAAAAAAGTCAGCAGAGCAAGAAAGCGAAGGAAAGTAAGAGAAGAAAAAGAGCAGGGCATACATCAAGTGGAGAGAGTGTTCTTTTCTTCTACACAGTTGTTTTTTCCCTACCAGCTCAAGACCTGTATAAGCATCCAATTTTTTTCCCAATCAGTTTTTTCCCTTTTAGCTTTGATTCAAGGAAGTATTAATGGAGCAAGGAGGAGTGCTGGGCATTCCAGGAGAATGCAAACCTGTCCTGGGAATTCTTGTCCTTGCTCTGGTGCTTCTGATGTGAGGTCCTTGATATGTCATATTTACCATGGTGCTCCTTTCCCCATTAAAAATGTGGGTTTGGATTGTTTTCTTGGCATCACCCAAACCAGTTACCATGTTATAATCAGGGAACACATCCCAGTCCTATGGAAGAACTTCCTAACCTTGCCTCTTTATTGAATGAATAAAGCCCACACTTCAGGAGCTCTGTAGAACCCAGAATCATCATCAGCTCCAGGCCTCTGTCTTACAGCAAGTTCCAGTAGACCTACTTACATAGAACAAACTATGTCTCCTAGGGAATTCTAGATTATGAAGTAGATATTAAAGTAGTTACTGTTAGGATGCCCATGGACCAGGAGACTTACTTTCCCTTTTTTTATTCCTTACAGCATTTTTTCAAAAGATGTTTTTAAAAAAAATTTAACTTTTTATTATATGATAATTGTAGATTCACATACAATTGTAAGAAATAATACAGAGAAATCACATGTACCCTTCCACAGTTTTACCGTGGTAACATCTTCAAAGAGCATAGTATAATATCACAACCTGGATGTTGACATGGATACAGCCCACCAGTCTTACTCACATTTCTCCAGTTTGTGTGTATTTAGTTATATGCAATTTTTTTGTTTTTTTTTAGTTATATGCAATTTTTATGATAAACATAGGTTTGTGTATCCATCACTCTAGTCAAGGTACAGAAGAATTCCATCAACACATTCTTCATCCCATCCCTGCCCATCCCTAACTCCTGCAACTGCTCATCTGTGCTCCATTACTTTAATTTTGTCATTACAAGAACATTATTTTATAAATGGAATCAAACTATATATAACCTTTTGGGATTGTCTTTTTTCACTCAAGTGTAATTCCTTGGAGAGTCACCCAAGTTGTTATATGTATCAATAGTTCATTCCTTTTTATTGCTGAGTAGTATTCCATGGTAAGAATGGTTTGTTTGACCATTCACATGTTAAAGGACATCTGGGTTGTTTTCATTGTCTGGCTGTTACAAGTAAAGCTGCTCTGAATATTTGTATCTAGGTTTTGTGTGAACACAAGTTTGCATTTCTTGGGGATAAATGTCCAAGAATGCAGTTGCTAGTAATTGTATGTTTATTTTTATGAGATACTGCCCAGCTGTTTTCCAGAGTGGCCATACCATTCTACATGCCCCTCAGCAATGTATGAGTGATCGATTTTCTTTGCATCCTCACCAGCACTCAGTGTTATCACCATATTAAATTTTTATCTTGTTAGCTATTGTGATAGGTGTGTAACTAGAGCCTGTTGTGATTTTAATTTACATTTCCCTAATAGTTAATGATGTTAAACATCTACACACGTGCTTATTTACCATCTGTAAATCCTTGCAAAATGGTTTTTCTAGTCTGTCCATTTTCTATTTTCATTTTTTTTAGAACACATGAGATTTGAGAGGTTTTTTGATATTCTAGATAATGGTTCTTTGTTGGATACATGATTTTCAAATACTTTTTTCAGTCTGTAGTTTGTCTTTTCATTGGCTTTGTTTCTTGTGAAGCAAACGTTTGAATTTTGTTGAAGTCCCTTTAATCAGTTTCTCCTTTTATAAAGGATATTGCTCTTGGTGTCAAGTCTAAGGACACTTGTGTAGCCCTATATTCCAAAGGTTTTTTTCCTGTTTATTTACTTTTTACTAAAAGCTTTATAGTTTTATATTCCACATTTAAGTATGCGATCCATTTTGAATTACTTTTTGCATAAGGTGTAAGGTTTAAGTTTTTATTTTTTCTTCTATTTTATTGCCCATGGACATCCAGCTGCTCCACAGCATTGCCCTTGGAACTTCATTTCACAAAGCTGGGCTTATTTTATGGGAAGAGGCAGTTTTTTAAAATAGGGAAAAGTAATGTGACAACTATGTTTCTATCACCAGAATTGATATTGACAGTTTTTAATATTTTGTCATATTTGCTTCATTTACTTATGTATGTGATTACATAAAAGAAAGAATTTATTGTAAAGTTGAAATCCCTCTGATCCTCATCAGTTCTCCTCAATTCCCAGAAGCAGCCACTAGTATGAATATGGTATGTATGCATTCATTCCATTTTGTTTGTACTGTTACATACATGTTTGTACCCATGAACAATATAGAATATTTTTTATCAGTGGTCTTTGTAATATTTTTAAACCTTAACATATGTATAAATAACTTTTTCAAAATCAAATAGTATAAAAAATAAAAAGCAGTGACAAAGTAAATGGCAATCACCTGCCTTACCCTTAGTTCTACTCCCCTAAGTCATCCATTTTTAGTTCTTGTAGCTGTCTTCTGGTATATCTACCACAATTCTAAATTAAATGCTTATAATACCCTTTATTGGTTTTTATGGTAGGTAAGCATTTAGCTTTTATATCCCCTCTCCAGTTCCCTTTTGAATGTTTTTCCAACATAATTTTTGTGTGTGTGTGTTCTTTATTTTTTTAACATGCAATCAACTTTCTTTTTTAGGTATCATTAATATATACTTACATGAGCAACATTATGGTTACCAGACTCCCCCCATGATCAAGTCCCCCCCACCAACCCCATTACAGTCACTGTTCATCAGCATAGTAAGATACTGTAGAATCACTACTTGTCTTCTCTAACTTGTACAACCTTCCCCATGCCCCCCCCCAACATTATGTGTGCTAATCATAATGCCCCTTATTCCCCTTCTCCCTCCCTTCCCACCCACCCTCCCCAGTCCCTTTCCCTTTGGCAACTGTTAGTCCATTCTTGGGTTCTGTGAGTCTGCTGCTGTTTTGTTCCTTCAGTTTTTTCTTTGTTCTTATACTCCACAGATGAGTGAAATCATTTGATACTTGTCCTTCTCCGCCTGGCTTATTTCACTGAGCATAATACCCTCTAGTTCCGTCCCTTTTGTTGCAAATGGTAGGATTTGTTTTCTTATGGCTGAATAATATTCCATTGTGTATATGTACCACCTCTTCCTTATCCATTCATCTACTGATGGACATGTAGGTTGCTTCCATTTCTTGGCTATTGTAAATAGTGCTGTGATAAACATAGGGGTGCATAGGAGGATTTAAGATGGTGGCATGAGAGGTGAGACAGAGAAACAGAGAATTCCTCCCAAAACCACATATAGTGTGAAAATATAGTTAATACAACTAGCCCTAAAACAGCAACACGAAAGAAGGCTGCACCAAACTGCATGCAGAACTCATGAAACAGGGTAACATTTGTTCCCTTGATCTGGTGGGACCCAAGCCCTTTCCCTACCTCAGCTCACTGGTGGGAGGAAGAGAAATGGAGTGGGGAATGGGTGGAAGCCTAAGACTGCTGAACGCCCAGCTCTGGAGGTCTGCTTTGGAGCACAATCCTACATTGTGTGGTGCTCTGGAGGTTGGTGGGATTGGGGAGCTGGGACCAGCGGAGTGCCAGAGAGACTGAGATTCCGGACGTTTGTGGAGGATGGGGATGCACATCCGGCCGCTCTGGGACAAAGGAAAGGCGGGTGATCTGACAGGCTTCCTAGCAGCAAGAGGGCTGCTGAAGTGGTGTGGTTTGCACGGAGCTTACTAAGTGGGAGAAGGTGTGGGTGGACAAGGTTGCCTGGGCTCACTCTGCTGAGGAGGTTGGGAACTTTGAGGACCTTCAGGTGCTCCATCCCCCTGGCTGCCTACTCAGCTCTGAGGCCCCCCACTGTGACACGCAGCCTGCTGCACCTTCCTTCTGGCCTTCCGACAGCTGCTCACAAACCGGCTGTCACTGCACAGGCATCAGGCCAGCCAGAGGGAGGCCCCGCCGAGAACAGCAAGAGACGTCAAGCACAGAGGCTTACACCTGCATACTCAGCTCACTGGCTCTGATACTGGAGACAGGCACTGCAGCCAGGAATCAAGAAACAGCTCTTTCCTCCCCAGGGCACCAGCACCACTCTGCTACAACCCCCAACCTCACTCTAGGGGCTGAGCAGCTCCAGAGACTGGAGCTTCTGGGCACTAGAGGGCACCACATAGAATTATGAAATGTCAAAGAAACCTGGTTCAGACCAAGATATCACAAACCCCAGAAAAAGGGCCAAATGAAACTGAACTCACCAATCTTCCTGAAAGAGAGTTCAAAATAAAAATCATAAACATGCTAACGGAGGTACAAAAAAATATTCAAGAACTCGGGAATGAATTTAAGATGGAGATTCAATGACTAAGAAATTCCATATCTGAAATGAAACATACAATGGAGGGATTTAAAAGCAGATTGGATGTAGTAGAAGAGACGGTAAATGGAATAGAAATTAGAGAAGAGGAATACAAAGAAGCTGAGGCACAGAGGGAAAAAAGGATCTCTAAGAATGAAAGAATATTGAGAGAATTGTGTGACTAATCCAAACGGAACAATATCCACATTATAGGGGTACCAGAGGAAGAAGAGAGAGAAAAAGGGATAGAAAGTGTCAATGAGGAGGTAATTGCTGAAAACCTCCCCAATCTGGGGAAGGAGATAGTCTCTCAAGCAATGGAGGTGCACAGATCTCCCAACACAAGGGACCCAAGGAAGACAACATCAAGACATATAATAATTAAAATGGCAAAGATCAAGGATAAAGACAGACTTTTAAAAGCAGCTAGAGAGAGAAAAAAGAACACATACAAAGGAAAAAACCCATCAGGCTATCAACAGATTTCTCAACAGATAACTTACAGGTCAGAAGGGAGTGGCATGATATATTTAATGCAAAGAAGCAGAAGGGCCTCTGGCCAAGAATACTCTACCCTGCAAGGTTATCATTTAAATTTGAACGAGGGATTAAACAATTTTCAGATAAGCAAAAGCTGAGAGAATTCACCTCCCACAAACCACCTCTACAGTGCATTTTGGAGGGACTGCTATAGATGGAAGTATTCCTAAGGCTAAATAGATGTCACCAGGGGAAATAAAACCACAGCAAAGTAGAACAATTAATTACTAAGCACATGCAAAATCAAATCAACTACGCCCAAAGTCAATCAAGGGATAGACAAGGAGTACAGAATATGATACCTAACATATAAAGAATGGAGGAGGAGGAAAAAGAACCTTTAGGTTAGTTTGTAATAGCATATGAAGTGAGTTAAATTAGACAGATAGTAAGGGAATTGCCCTTGAACCTTTGGTAACCACGAATCTAAAGCCTGCAATGCCAATAAGTGCATACCTATTGATAATCACCCTAAATGTAAATCATCTGAATGCACCAATCTAAAGACATAGAGTCACTGAATGGATAAAAAAACAAGACCAGTCTATATGCTGCCTATAAGAGACTCCCTTCAAACCCAAAGACATATACAGACTGAAAGTAAAGGGATGAAAAAAGATAATTCATGCAACTGATAGGGAGAAAAAAGCAGGAGTTGCAGTACTTGTATCAGACAAAATAGACTTAAAAACAAAGAAAGTCACAAAAGACAAAGAAGGACATTACATAATGATAAAGGGGTCAGTCCAACAAGAGGATATAACTACTACAAATATCTATGCACCCAACACAGGATCACCTACATATGTGAAACAAATACTAACAGAATTAAAGGGGGAAATAGAATAAAATGCGTTCATTTTAGGAGACTTCAACACACCACTCACTCCAAAGGACAAATCAACAACACAGAAAATAAGTAAAGAGATGGAGGCACTGAACAAAGTATTAGAACAGATGGACCTAACGGACATCTACAGAACACTTCATCCAAAAGCAACAGGATACACATTCTTCTCAAGTGCACATGGAGCATTTTCAAGAATAGATCATATACTAGGCCACAAAAAGAGCCTTGGTAAATTCAAAAAGATTGAAATTGTACCAACCAGCTTCTCAGATCACAAAGGTATAAAACTAGAAATAAATTACTCACAGAAAACGAAAAGCCCACAAACACACGGAGGCTTAATATCCTCCTAAATAATCAGTGACCAAATAAAAACAGAGATCAAGCAATATATGGAGACAAATGACAACAATACTACAACACTGCAAAATCTCTGGGATGCAGCGAAGGCCGTGGTAAGAGGGAAGTATATTGCAATACAGACCTATCTCAGGAAAGAAGAACAACCCCATGTGAACAGTCTAAACTCTCAATTAACAAAACTAGAAAAGGAAGAATAAATGAGGCCCAAAGTCTGTAGAAGGAGGGACATAATAAATATTAGAGCATAAATAAATAAAATTGAGAAGAGTAAAACAATAGAAAGAATCAATGAAAGCAGGAACTGGTTCTTTTTTTTTTAACTTTCACTTATTTATTATTTTTTAAATTTTATTTTGCTATTATTAATATACAGTTACATTGGCAACATTATGGTTACTAGACTCCCCCTATTATCAAATCCCCACCACATACCCCATTGCAGTCACTGTCCTTCAGCGTAGTAGGATGTTACAGAATCACTACTTGTCTTTTCTGTGTTATACTGCCTTCCCCGTATACCCCCACCCCACCCCCACCCCCACTACATTATGTGTGCTAATTGTAATAGTCCTTTTTCCCCCTTATCCCTCCCTTCCCACCCCTATTCCCCAGTCCCTCTCCCTTTGGTAACTGTTAGTCCATTCTTGGGTTCTGAGAGTCTGCTGCTGTTTTGTTCCTTCAGTTTTTTTTTGTTCTTATACTCCACGGATGAGTGAAATCATTTGATACTTGTCTATCTCTGCCTGACTTATTTCACTGAGCATAATACCCTCTAGCTCCATCCATGTTGTTGCAAATGGAAGGATTTGTTTTCTTCTTATGGCTGAATAATATTCTATTGTGTATATGTACCACATCTTCTTTATCCATTCAACTACTGATGGACACTTAGGTTGCTTCCATTTCTTGGCTTTTGTAAATAGTGCTGTGATAAACATAGGGATGCATATGTCTTTTTCAATCTGGGCTGCTGCCTTTTTAGGGTACATTCCTACGAGTGGAATTCCTGGGTCAAATGGTATTTCTATTTTGAGTTTTTTGAGGAACCTCCATACTGCTTTCCACAGTGGTTGTACTAATTTACATTCCCACCAGCAGTGTAGGAGAGTTCCCCTTTCTCCACATCCTCGCCAACATTTGTTGTTGTTTGTCTTTTGGATGGCGGCCATCCTAACTGGTGTGAGGTGATATCTAATTGTGGCTTTAATTTGCATTTCTCTGATGACTAGTGTTCTGGAGCATCTTTTAATGTGCCTGTTGGCCATTTGAATTTCTTATTTGGAGTAGTGTCTGTTCAGCTCCTCTGCCCATTTTTTAATTGGCTTATTTGCTTTTTGTTTGTTGAGGTGTGTGAGCTCTTTATATATAATTTGGATGTAACCCCTTCTCAGATATGTCATTTATGAATATATTCTCCCATACTGTAGGGTGTCTTTTTGTTCTACTGATGGTATCCTTTGCTGTACAGTAGCTTTTTAGTTTGATATAGTCCCACTTGTTCATTTTTGCTTTTGTTTCCCTTGCCTGGGAGATATGTTCATGAAGAAGTTGCTCATGTTTATGTTCACGAGATTTTTGCCTGTATTTTTTTCTACGAGTTTTATGGTTTCATGACTTACATTCAGGTCTTTGATCCATTTGGAGTTTACTTTTGTGTACGCGGTTACACAGTAATCCAGTTTCATTCTCTTTCATGTAGCTATCCTGTTTTGCCAACACCAGCTGTTGAAGAAGCTGCCATTTCCCTATTGTATATCCATGGCTCCTTTATCATATATTAATTGATCGTATATGTTTGGGTTAATGTCTGGACTCTCTATTCTGTTCCACTGGTCTGTGGGTATGTTCTTGTGCCAGTACCAAATTGTCTTGATTACTATGGCTTTGTAGTAGAGCTTGAAGTTGGGGAGAATAAGGCTCCCAGCTTTATTCTTCCTTCTCAGGATTGCTTTGGCTATTCGGGGTCTTTTGTGGTTCCATATGAATTTTAGAACTATTTGCTCTAGTTCATTGAAGAATGCTGTAGGTATTTTGATAGGGATTGCATTGAATCTGTAGATTGCTTTAGGCAGGATGGCCATTTTGACAATATTAATTCTTCCTAGTCAAGAGCATGGGATGAATTTCCATTTATTAGTGTCCTCTTTAATTTCTCTATTGTTTTATTCTTCTCAATTTTATTTGTTTCTGCTTTACTCTTTATTATGTCCCTACATCTATAACTTTGGACCTCATTTGTTCTTCCTTTTCTAGTTTCATTAATTGTGTGTTTAGACTGTTCATTTGGGATTGTTCTTCTTTCCTGAGGTAGGCCTGTATTGCAATATAATTTCCCTCTTAGCACTGTCTTCACTGCATCCCACAGATTTTGGGGTGATGAATCATTGTTTTCATTTGTCTCCATATATTGCTTGATCTCTGTTTTTATTTTGTCATTGATTCACTCATTATTTAGGCACATGTTTTTAAGCCTCCATGTGTTTGTGGGCTTTTTTGTTTTCTTTATGTAATTTATTTCTCGTTTCATACCTTTGTGATCTGAGAAACTGGTTGGTACAATTTCAGTTTTTTTGAATTTACTGAGGTTCTTTTTGTGGCCTAGTATATGATCAATTCTTGAAAATGTTCCATGTACACTAGAGAAGAATGTGTATCCTGTTGCTTTTGGATGGGAGTGTTGTGTAGATGTCTGTTAGGTTCATCTGTTCTTATATGTTGTTCAGTGTCTCTGTCTCTATTTATTTTCTGTGTGTTTGATCTCCCCTTTGCAGTGAGTGGTGTGTTGAAGTCTCCCAAAAAGACTGTACTGCATTCTACATGCTCCTCTAGTTCGGTTAATATTTGTTTCACATATGTAGGTGATCCTGTGTTGGATGCACAGATATTTATAATAGTTATATCCTCGTGTTGGACTGACCTCTTTATCATTATGTAATGTCCTTTTTTGTCACTTGTGACTTACTTTGTTTTGAAGTCTGTTTTGTCTTATACAAGTACTGCAATTCCTGCTTTTCTCTCCCTGTTAGTTGCATGAAATATCTTTTTCCATACCTTACTTTCAGTCCATATATGTCTTTGGGTTTTAAGTGAGGCTCTTGTAGGCAGCATATAGATTGGTTTTGTTTTTTTATCCATTCAGTGACTCTGCATCTTTTGATTGGTGCATTCAGACCCTTTACATTTATGGTGATTACTGATAGATACGTAGTTATTGCCATTGCAGTTTTTAGATTCATGGTTACCAAAGGTTCAAGGGGAATTCCCTTACTGTCTAACGGTCTAATTTAACTCACTTTGTATGTTATTACAAACACAACGTAAAGATTCTTTTTTTTTCCTCCTTTTTCTTTCTCCTCCATTCTTTGTATGTGAGGTATCATATTCTGTACTCTTTGTCTATCCCTTGGGTGACATCTATTTAGCCTTAGGAATACTTCCATCTATACGAGTCCCTCCAAAATGCACTGTAGAGGTGGTTTGTGGGAGGTAAATTCTCTAAGGGTTTGCTTATCTGAAAATTGTTTAATACCTCCTTCAAATTTAAATGATAAACTTGCTGTGTAGAGTAGTGGTTGTTCAAGGCCCTTCTGCTTCATTGCATTAAATATATCATGCCACTCCTTTCTGTCCTGTAACCTGTAAGTTTTCTGTTGAGATATCTGATGATAGCCTGATGGGTTTTCTTTATTATGTGATCTTTTTTTCTCTCTCTAGCTGCTTCTAAACGTCTGTCTTTATCCTTGATCTTTGCCATTTTAATTATTATATTTCTTGATGTTGTCTTCCTTGTATCCCTTGTGTTGGGAGATCTGTGCACCTCCATGGCTTGATAGACCATCTCCTTCCCCAGACTGGGGAAGTTTACAGCAATTACCTCCTCAATGATACTTTTTATCCCTTTTTCTCTCTCTTCTTCTTCTGGTACTCCTATAATGCGAATATTGTTTCATTTGGATTGGTCACACAGTTCTCTCGATATTCTTTCATTCTTAGAGATACTTTTTTCTCTCTGTGCCTCAGCTTCTTTGTATTCCTCTTCTCTAATTTCTATTCCATTTACCGTCTGTTCTACATCTAAATCTGCTTTTAAATCCCTCCATTGTATGTTTCATTTCAGATATGGAATTTCTTAATGATTGAATCTCCGTCTTAAATTTGTTCATGAGTTCTTGAGTATTTTTCTCTACCTCCATAAGCATGTTTATGATTTTTATTTTGAACTCTCTTTCAGGAAGATTGGTGAGTTCAGTTTCATTTGGCCTTTTTTCTGGGGTTTGTGAGATTTTGGTCTGAACCATGTGCTTTTGTCGTTTCATATTTCTGTGTGGTGCCCTGGTTTGCCTAGAAGCTCCAGTCTCTGAAGCTGCTCAGTCCCTAGAGTGAGTGAGGTTGGGGGTTGTAGGGGAGTGGAGGTGGTGCTTGGGGGGAGGAATGATCTGTTTCCTGATTCCAGTCTGCCCTGCCTGTCTCCAGTGTCAGGGCCACTGGGCTGAGTACACAGGTGTAAGCCTCTGTGCTTTGTGTCTCAATCTGTTGTTCCTGGGGCCTCCCTCTGGGTGGCCTGATGCAAGAGCAGTGACTGCAGGTTCACAATCCAGTGCTATCAGGACACAGGGAAGGCTCGGCAGGCTGCGTTTCACAGTCGGGGGGCCTTGGAGCTGAGGAGTCAACCAGGGGAATGGAGTGCCTGAAGCTCCCCAAAGTTCCCAATATCCTGGGCAGAGCGCGCCCTGACAGCCTTGTCCTCCTATCCCTTCTCCCGTGCAGCAAGCACTGTGCAAACCCCGTTCCTTCAGCAGCCCTCTCGCTGCTAGGAAGCCTCTCGTTTCCCTTGTCTCCGTGCGTTTGGGTGTGATTCCCGTGCTCCACAAACGTCCGGAATCTGTCGCTCATGCAGTCTGCCTATCCCAGCTCCCCATCGTCCAGAGCACCACACAATGTAGATAGATTTCTGCCTGCAAAGCAGATCCCCAGGGCTTGCTGTTCAGCAGTCCCACCTGATCAACGCTTTTGTACGTTACCCTGTTTTGTGAGATCTGTTCTGTTTGTGAGGTCTGTATGCATTCTGGTGCAGCCTTCTTTCCTGTTTGCTGTTTTAGGGTTAGTTGTATTAACTCTGTTTTCACACTGTCTGTGGTTTTTCGAGGAGTTCTCACCTCTCACGCTGCTATTTTGTATTGGCTTTTTTGTGCTTTTTGACCCCTGTATATTTGAATCGGTCTCTTTTGTGTTAGGGGCTTTCCTTAATTATGTGGAAATCCATGGCTGTTTACACTTAAGAATGGGATCCTTTAAAACTGGAAGTGCTGTTTGCATGGGTAAGCTTCAAATGAGGATGATCAGCTGGCTTATTCTTGGTGTACACTCAAAATGAGAGAACTTTTTTATAGGGCCATTCACTTTTCCCAGAGAGGAATTCTACACTGTCTTGCCTGGTAGGGTCCAAGTCTAGATAGGAGTATAGGACAGTGAGAGTGAAGCAGGGGATTTTCACCAACATTCAAATTTTCACTTATTCCTGTTTTCAGTCCTATGTCCTACTTAGCTTTCTAGGGTATGGGAGTTCTGAGAGTGAGTCACTGTGTGTCTCTGTAGATACCTGCCTCTGGGGATCTTAGCTTTTCTGTACTTGGCCAAATCAGCTAAAATTCTTCCATCTGTTTTGTCTTTGCAAAATGGGTTGAAATATTTGTCTGCTGATGTCTCTGCTGTCACTTTTTCAATTTGTCCTGAGTAGTTTCTTTATTATCATTTTAGTGAGCCTACTGGTTGGAGTGGAGTCTTGTCGTTAATCTACCATGTTAAACCGGAACTTAAGAGATTTATTTTGAATGTCTTGAAAAATGAGCAGTTGAAAATTTTATTTAAAGTTAGATTTTTTTTTTTAGTGCTGTATGCTTATTCTTTTTCTCTTTTGAGTGGAAATATCCTTATTTCCATAATAATACATACTTAGCATTAAAAATGTTAAACAGTAAGGAATTACATAGACTTGACAATGAAAATCTCCATGTCTCCACTCCTAATAGTAACTGACACCCAACTTTGCACTCCCCGAGTTTGTAAATACATACTGCCCCCACTTTCTCTTTTTCTTTATTTTAGTTTGTCTGTTTCATTTCCTACAGGTCTCCAGGAAATCTTGAGAAGAACCGCTATGGGGATGTACCCTGCCTGGACCAAACTAGAGTGAAGCTTATAAAACGAAGTGGCCATATTCAGGTAGACAGATTAATGCCATCTTTCTGGAGCACTGAGGGAAATTTAAGCCTATTTCAAACTGTATAGTACTTAATACTATAGTAGAAAGAACATGGATTCTAAGCCAGAGAGATAAGGTTTGAGCTTTAATTTTGTTATATACTAGGCTGTTACCATGGGCAAGTCCCTATATGCCCATCTCAGAATATTAAGTGGAAATTAAATGAAATACTTTATGTAAATGCTAATAGTATAAGATCTGGTATATCTTAGGTGCACAATAAGTGCTCAGTTATTTCTCCTTTTACTCATTAGCTGTAAAATCATACTAATATTATCCATCATATTAGTGAGTGTATGTGCATCATACAAAGCAATTCTGATTATAAGGGACCTCTAATTTTTCCATCTAGGCAATCTGAAAAAATTTTGGGTATCCAGTGTATACATGAATATGTAGGAATAGAGATGAAATGGTTAAATGATTACATTATTTAATGTATATTAATTTGATCATATCTGTACATATTAAAAGTTACATATAAGTGTAGCTGTCTAGTGAAAATGTTACTCAGACTCTTCACATGCACCTTTAACATCAGTCAGTGTCTTTGTCCTCATTTGAGTCAATCTAATACAGTTTTCCAGAGCACATCCTTTTTAATTCCTTTTAGGTGTGTGGTATTGTCATTGAAAACTTTGTACTAACCCAGAAAAATCTATTACAATAACGTTAGCATAATTTTCGCTTTTCTTTCATCCTGTATCTCATGGATCCTCTGTAGCACAATCATTTACTTACTCCTTTTTAAAGTCCTCTTTAATATAACTTATTTACACAACATCCAATGCTTAGAATTTTGAGGTCAACAATTAGGTGTTACATTTCTTTTTCCTTTTGATGTACCAATTCTGTCTGGTCACCTCTATATACATCAGAAAAACAACACTGATTGAGTGCTATTCAAAGTAAAGGAATTTAAACAGTGCACCTTTAACATAATACCCATTTTCTTATATCCCCTCTTTTTTCCAAGGGATAATTTTTGGGAAAAATCATTGCCTTGTACTTGGTCCTATATGGTACATGTGTTGGACCCTAGAATCATGGTTTCAATCTCTTTTGACCAGACTGTTCTCAAGCATATAAACCTGTCCAGAACCTTTACAGAGGGTTTTCCTGCAGGAGCATTAGCTGAAAGCCTGAGTGACTAAGGGCACATTCATCACTATTACTGGAATTGTCATAGTATATGCTCTGAAGGAGTGGAGTATAACAGTTGAGTTGGGGCTCTGGAGTCAGAGAGATCTGTATTTATCTATCTTGTTGACTGTTCTGTCTCCAATACCTGGAACAGTGCCTGGCATATGTCAGACATTCAGGAAATTATTTATGAACGAATGAGTGACTCCTGGTGTGCCAATTGGAAGATCATCATTTGAATTATAATCCCTCTCATTAATGCTAACGTTGATAGAAGCTTTATTTCCACAATAGACAGAGGATTCAGGTTTATTAGTAAATTTTTCACCAGATTTGCTCCTGGAATTATAAAACCGTTAGTCATAGTTGGTATTCAACATGGCTCATAATGTGCTATGCATGGTTTGGTTCTCCCTGCCGCCAAATCTATACCTTTACCTCTGAGGTGATTTACAGTTTAGTACTTGATGATTCTTCAAAAACTACTCATTTTAATTCACAGTGCTCTCAAAAAAACAAGGATACTGAAAGCTGGTATCCTTAGTTATAAATAAAAAATAAGTCAATCTTGAATTGGATCAAAGATGGCAGCATGAGAGGTGAGACAGAGGCCTCCTCCTAAAACTGCACATAATACGAAAATATAATTAATACAACTAATCCTAAAAGGGCAACAGGAAAGAGGGCTGCACCAGACTGCATACACCTGGAGAAAAGAATACACCTCACAGAACAGGGTAACATACCAAATCTGTGACCAGGTGGTATACAAGCCCTTCCCGACCCCAGCTCAACAGTGGGAGGAAGAGAACCAGAGCGGGGAGGGAGTGGAGGCCTGGGACTGCTAAACACCTAGCTCTGGAAATCTACTCTGGGAGCACAAACCTACATTGCATGGTGCTCTGGTGATTAGGGGGGATGGAAAGCTAAGACGGGCAGAATACACAGAGAGACTGAGATTCCACCCACTTGTGGAAAACAGGGATCCATAGCAGGCTGCTCTGGGACAAAAGAAAGATGGGCAGTCTGGGAGACTTCCTAACAAGGAAGCCCTTAGCAAGAGGGCTGCTGAAGGGGCAAGGATTGCACAGAACTTACTGCTCAGGAGAAAGGACAGGTAGACAAAATTGTCCGGGTGCACTCTCCCCAGCAGGTTGGGAACTTTCACTATCCTCAGGTGCTCCAGCCCCCTGGCTGGCTGCGCAGCTCCAAGGCTCCCCTCCATGACACACAGCCTAATGCGCCTTCCTCTTGGTCAGTCTGCACCTGGCTCTCAAACCAGCAAACCTTGCGCTGGCATCAGGCTAGCCAGAGGGAAGCCCCGCCTACAGCAGTCACAAGTGCAAAGCATAGAGGCTTATACCTGTGTGCTCAGCCCACGGGTTCTGGCAGTGGAGACAGGCATAGTAGCTGGGAAGAAGGAAAATAGCTCTTTCCTCCCCCCAGGCACCAACACCGCTCTCTTGTGACACCCAACATTGCTCCAGGGGCTGACCAGCTCCAGAGAGTAGTCTCTGGGCACTAGAGGGCATCACATACAAATACAAAATGTAAAAGGAATCTGGTTCAAAGCAAAATCCTACACACACCAGATAAACAGTCAAATGAAACTAATCTCATGAGTCTTCCTGAAAAAGATACCAAAATAAAAATCATATAAATGCTCATGGAGGTACAGAAAAATATTCAAGAACTCAGCAAACAATTCTGGTCCGAAATCCAATCATTACGGAACACAGTATCAGGAATGAAACATACCGCACTAAACAACACACTAGAACAGATGGACCTAACAGACATCTACAGAACTCTACACCCAAAAGAAACAGGATACACATTCTTCTCAAGTGCACATGAAACATTTTCCAGAATACACCACATACTAGGCCACAAAAAGAACCTCAGTAAATTCAAAAATTTTGAAATTCTACCAACCAACTTCTCAGATCACAAAGGTATAAAACTAGAAATAAATTTTAGAAAGAAACCAAAAAGGCTCACAAATACATGGAGACTTAACAACATTCTCCTAATTAATCAATGGGTTAACGACCAAATCAAAACAGAAATCAAAGACTATATGGAGACTAATGACAACAACAACACAAAGCCACAACTTCTGTGGGACGCAGCAAAGGCAGTTCTAAGAGGAAAGTATAGTGCAATCCAGGCCTATTTAAAGAAGGAAGAACATTCCCAAATGAATAGTCTAAAGACACAGTTACTGAAATTGGAAAAAGAAGAACAAATGAGGCCCAAAGTCACCAGAAGGAGGGACATAATAAAGATCAGAGAAGAAATAAATAAAATTGAGAAGAAAAAAACAATAGAAAAAATCAATGAAACCAAGAGCTGGTTCTTTGAAAAAATAAACAAAATAGATAAACCCCTAGCCAGACTCATTAAGAGAAAAAGAGAATCTACGCACATAAACAGAATTAGAAATGAGAAAGGAAAAATAATGATGGACTCCACAGAAATACAAACAATTATAAGAGAATATTATGAGACTCTATATGCGAATAAGCTGGAAAACCAAGAAGAAATGGACTTCTTAGAAAAATACAACCTTCCAAGACTGACCAAGCAAGAAACAGAAAA
Source organism: Smutsia gigantea (assembly GCA_032199065.1). Classification (NCBI taxonomy): domain Eukaryota; kingdom Metazoa; phylum Chordata; class Mammalia; order Pholidota; family Manidae; genus Smutsia; species Smutsia gigantea. Next base: position 66,414 of record JAVSCE010011430.1, read on the forward strand.
ACTAAACAGACCAATCACCAGCAACGAAATTGAATCGGTAATCAAAAAACTACCCAAGAACAAAACCCCTGGACCAGATGGATTCACCTCTGAATTCTACCAGACATATAGAGAAGAAATAACACCCATTCTCCTTAAAGTTTTCCAAAAAATAGAGGAGAAGGGAATACTTCCAAACTCATTCTATGAAGCCAGCATCACTCTGATACCAAAACCGGGCAAAGACCTCACCAAAAAGAAAATTACAGACCAATATCCCTGATGAACGTAGATGCAAAATTACTTAACAAAATATTAGTAAACCGAATTCAAAAATACATCAAAAGGATCATACACCATGATCAAGTGGGATTCATCCCAGGGATGCAAGGATGGTACAACATTCGAAAATCCATCAACATCATCCACCACATCAACAAAAAGAAGAACAAAAACCACATGATCATCTACATAGATGCTGAAAAAGCATTTGACAAAATTCAGCATCCATTCATGATTAAAACTCTCAACAAAATGGGTATGGAGGGCAAGTACCTCAACATCACAAAGGCCATATATGACAAACCCACAGCTAACATCATACTTAACAGCGAGAAGCTGAAAGCTTTTCATCGAAGATCGGGAACAAGACAGGGATGCCCACTCTCTCCACTGTTATTCAACATAGTACTGGAGGTCCTAGCCATGGCAGTCAGACAAAACAAATAAATACAAGGCATCCAGATAGGTAGAAGAAGTCAAATTGTCACTATTTGCAAAATGACATGATATTATACATAAAAAACCCTAAAGACTCCACTCCAAAACTACTAGAACAATATCTGAATTCAGCAAAGTTGCAGGATACAAAATTAACACACAGAAATCTGTTGCTTTCCTATACACTAATGATGAACTAGCAGAAAGAGAAATCAGAAATACAATTCCATTCACAATTGCATCAAAAAGAATAAAATACCTAGGAATAAACCTAACGAAGGAAGTGAAAGACCTATACTCTGAAAACTACAAGACACTCCTAAGAGAAATTAAAGAGGACACTAATAAATGGAAATTCATCTCATGCTCTTGGATAGGAAGAATAAATATTGTCAAAATGGCTATACTACCTAAAGCAATCTACAGATTCAATGCAATCCCTATCAAACTACCAACAGCTTTTTTCAATGAAGTGGAATAGATAATTCTAAAATTCGTATGGAACCACAAAAGACCCCGAATGGCCAAAGGAATCCTGAGAAGGAGGAATAAAACAGGGGTAATTATGCTCCCTGACTTCAAGCTCTACTACAAAGCCACAGTAATCAAGACAATTTGGTATTGGCACAAAAACAAACCCACAGACCAGTGGAACACAATAGAAAATCCAAACATTAACCCAAACATATACAGTCAATTAATATATGATAAAGGAGCCTTGGATGTACAATGGGGAGATGACAGCCTCTTCAGCAGCTGGTGTTGGCAAAACTGGACAGCTACATGTAAGAGAATGAAACTGGACTACTGTCTAACCCCATGCACAAAGGTAAACTCAAGGTGGATCAAAAACCTGAATGTAAGTCATGAAACCATAAAATTCTTAGAAAAAAACATAGGCTGAAATCTCTTCACATAAACATGAGCGACTTCTTCATGAACATATTTCCCCGGCAAGGGAAACAAAAGCAAAAATGAACAAGTGGGACTATATCAAGCTGAAAAGCTTCTGTACAGCAAAGGACACCATCAGTAGAACAAAAAGACATCATACAGTATGGGAGAATATATTCATAAATGACGTATCCAATAAGGGGTTGACATCCAAAATATATAAAGAACTCACGCACCTCAACAAACAAAAAACAAATAATCCAATTAAGAAATGGGCAAAGGACATGAATAGACATTTCTCCAAAGAAGAAATTCAGATGGCCAACAGGCATATGAAAAGATGCTCCACATCGCTAATCATCAGAGAAATGCAAATTAAAACCATAATGAGATATCACCTCACACCAGTGAGGATGGCCAACACCCAAAACACAACCAACAATAAATGTTGGTGAGGATGTGGAGAAAAGGGAACCCTCGTACGCTGCTGGTGGGAATGCAAATCAGTTCAACCATTGTGGAAAGCAGTATGGAGGTTCCTCAAAAAACTCAAAATAGAAATACCATTTGACCCAGGAATTCCACTCCTAGGAATTTACCCTAAGAATGCAGCAGCCCAGTTTGAAAAAGACAGATGCACCCCTATGTTTATCGCAGCACTATTTACAATAGCCAAGAAATGGAAGCAGCCTAAGTGTCCATCAGTAGATGGATGGATGGATAAAGAAGAGGTGGTACATATACACAATGGAATATTATTCAGCCATAAGAAGAAAACAAATCCTACCATTTGCAACAACATGGATGGAGCTAGAGGGTATTATGCTTAGTGAAATAAGCCAAGCGGAAAAAGACAAATATCAAATGATCTCACTCATATGTGGAGTGTAATAACAAAGGATAAAAATGAAGGAACAAAACAGCAGCAAACTTACAGAACCCAAGAATGGACTAATAGTTACCAAAGGGAAAGGAACTGAGGAGGATTGGTGGGAAGGGAGGGACAAGGGGGAAAAAGGGGCATTACAATTAGCAGACGTAATGTTGTGGGGGCGCAGGGAGGGCTGTCCAACTCAGAGAAGACAAGTAGTGACTCTATAGCATCTCAGTATGCTGATGGACAGTGAGTGTAATGTGGTTGGTGGGGGGGACCTGATGAAGGGGGTAGTTTAATAACCATAATATTGCATATGTAATTGTAGATTAATGATACCAAAATAAATTATAGAAAAAAAGAAATGAAATATACAATGGAAGGTTTTAAAAGCAGGTAAATTATGGTGGAGCAGACAATAAATGAAATAGAAATAAGAGAAGAGGAATACAAGGAAGCTGAGGCACAGAGAGAAAAACGGTCTCTAAGAATGAAAGAATACTGAGAAAGCTGTGTGACTAATCCAAAAGGAACAATAATCTTATTATAGGGGTACCAGAAGAAGAAGAGAGATAAAAAGAGATAGAAAGTGTCTTTAAGGAAGTAACTGTTTAAAACTTCCCCAATCTGTCAGGCCTTGGAGGTGTATAGATCTCCCAACACAAAGGACTCAAGGAGGACAACACCAAGACATATAATAATGAAAATGGCAAAGATCAAGGATAAGGACAGACTATTAAAAGCAGCCAGAGAGAGATACAAGATCACATACAAAGCAAAACCCATCAGGCTATCATCACACTTCTCAGCAGGAACCTTACAGGCCAGAAGGAAGTGTCATGATATATTTAATGCAATGAAGCAGAAGGGCCTCAAACCAAGAATACTTTATCCGGCAAGATTGTCATTTAAATTAGAAGGTTGGATTAAAAATATCCAGATAAGCTAAAGCTGAGAGAATTTACCTCCCACAGACTGTCTCTGTAGTGTATTTTGGAGGGACTGCTATAGATGGAAGTGTTCCTCAGGTTTAATAGCTGTCACCAGAGGTAATAAAACCACAGTAAAGAAAGTAGAACAGTTAATTACTAAGCAAATGCAAAATTAAATGAACTACACCCTAAGTCTGTCAAGGGATAGACAAGGAGAACAGATTATGATAACTAATATATAAAGAATGGAGGAGAAAGAAAAAGGAGGAGAAAAAAAGAACCTTCAGCTTGTGTTTGTAATAGCATAGTAAGTGAGTTAAGTTAAACTCTGAGATAATATGGAAGTTAACCTTGAACCTTTGGTAACCACAAAACTAAAGTGCGCAATGCTAATAAGTACATATCTAACGATAATCACCCTAAATTTAAATGGTCTTAATGTACCAATCAAAAGACATAGAGTCACTGAATGGATAAAAAAACAAGATCCATATATATGCTACCTACAAGAGACTCACTTTAAACCCAAGGACATACACAGACTAAATGTGAAAGGATGTAAAAAGATATTTCATGCAACTATCAGGGAGAAAAAAGCAGGAATTGCTGTACTTGTATCAGACAAAATAGACCTCAAAGTCACAAGAGACAAAGGACATTACAAAATGATAAAGGTGTCAATCAAACAAGATGATATAACCATTATAAATATCTCTGTGACCAACACAGGAGCACCTATATATGTGAAACAAATACTAACAGAATTAAAAGGGGAAATAGAATGCAATGTATTCATTCTAGGAGAAATGAACCCTCCACTCACTCCAAAGGACAGATGAACCAGACAGAAATAAGTAAGGAGGTAGAGGTGCTGAACAGCACATTTGAACAAATGGACCTAACAGACATCTAGAGAACTCTACACCCAAAAGCAGCAGAATACACATTCTTCTCAAGGGCACATGGAACATTTTCAAGAATAGATCATATACTAGATGACAAAAAGAGCCTCAGTAAATTCAAAAAGATTGAAATTGTACCAACTAGTTTCTCAAAGACATAAAACATAAATTAATTACAAAAAGATAATGAAAAATCCCACAAACAAATGGAGGCTTCACAACATACTCCTATATAACCAGTGGATCAATGACCAAATAAAAACAGAGATCAAGGAATACATGGAGACAAATGACAACAATAATTCAACACCACAAAAATCTGTGGGATACATCGAATGCTGTGCTAAGAGGGAAGTACACTGTAATACCTCAGAAAAGAACAATTCCATATGAACTGTTGAAACTCACAACGAAACTACAAAAAGATGAACAAATGAGGCCCAAAGTCAGTAGAAGGATGGACATAATAAAGATTAGAGCAGAAAGAAATAAAATTGAGATGAATAAAACAATAGAAAAATCAATGAAAACAGAAGCTGTTTTTTCGAGAAAATAAAGAAAAATAAATAACCCCCTTGGCAGATGTATAAAGACAAAAAGAGAGTCTACACACATAAACAGAATCAGAAATGAGAAAGAATAAATCACTACGGATACCACAGAAATACAAAGAATTATTAGAGAATACTATGAAAAATTATATGGTAACAAACTGGATAATCTAGAAGAAATGGATAACTTTCTAGAAAAATACAACCTTCCAAGGCTGACCCAAAAAGAAACAGAAAATCTGAGAAGACGAATTACCAGCAAAGAAATTGAATTGGTAATCAAAAAAACTACCTAAGAACAAAACCCTTGGTGGAGATGGCTTCACGGGTGAATTTTATTAAACATTTAGTGAAGACCTAATACCCATCCTCCTTAAAGTTTTACAAAAAGTAGAAGAGGGAATACTTCCAAACTCATTCTGTGAGGCCAGCATCACTCTAATACCAAAAGCAGGCAAAGACAACCACAAAAAAAGAAAACTACTAGCCAATATCCCTAATGGACATGGATGCAGAGATACTCAACAAAATATTAGCAAACCAAATTCAAAAATATATCAAAAAGATCATCCATCATGATCAAGTAGGATTTATTCCAGGCATGCAAGGATGGTACAACATTTGAAAATCCATCAACATCATCCACCACATCAACAAAAAGGACAAAAACCACACAATCACCTCCATAGCTGCTGAAAAAGCATTTGACAAAATTCAACATCCATTCATGATAAAAACTCTCAACGAAATTGGTACAGAGGGCAAGTACCTCAATATAATAAAGGCCATATATGACAAACCCACAGCCAACATCATACTTAACAGTGATAAGCTGAAAGCCTTTTCTTTAAGATCGGGAACAAGACAAGGATGCCCACTCTCTCCACTTTTATTCAACATAGTTCTGTAGGTCCTTCCCATGGCAATTAACACAAAGAATTATCATTCAGATTGGTAAGGAAGAAGTTAAACTGTCACTGTTTCCCGATGACATGATATTGTATGTAAAACACCCTAAAGAATCCCCTCCAAAACTACTAGATCTAATACCTGAATTCAGCAAAGTTGCAGGATACAAAATTAATACACGGAAATCCGTTGCTTTCCTATACGCTAATGATGAACTAGCAGAAAGAGAAATCAATAAAACAATTCCATTCATAATTGCATCAAATACAATAAAATACCCAGGAATAAATCTAACCAAGGAAGTGCAAGACCTATACACTGAAAACTACAAGACAGTCTTAAGAGAAATTAAAAGAGGACACTAACAAATGCAAATTCATCCCATGCTCTTGGGTAGGAAGAATTAATATTATCAAAATGGCCATCCTGCCTAAAGCAATCTACAGATTCAATGCAATCCCTATCAAAATACCTACAGCATTCTTCAATGAACTAGAGCAAATAATTCTACCATTCATATGGAGCCACAAAAGACCCTGAATAGCCGAAGCAATCCTGAGAAGAAAGAATAAAGCTGGGTCAATTACTCTCCCCAACTTTAAGCTCTACTACAAAGCCACAGTGATCAAGACAATTTGGTACTGGCACAAGAACAGAACAATAGACCAATGGAACAAACTAGAGAACCGAGATATACAGCCAAGTATATATGGTCAATTAATATACGATACAGGAGCTACGGACAAACAATGGGGAAATGACAGCCTCTTGAACAACTGGTGTAGGGAAAACCAGACAGCTACATGCAAGAGAATGAAACTGGATTATTGCTTAATCCCATACACCAAAGGAAACTCGAAATGAATTAAAGACCTGAATGTAAGTCAAGAAACCATAAATCTCTTAGTAGAAAACATAGGCAAAAATCTCCTGAATATAAACATGAGCAACTTCTTTCTGAACGCATCTCCTCAAGCAAGGAAAAAAAAGCAAAAACGAACACATTGGACTACATCAAACTAAAAAGCTTTTGTATGGCAAAGGACACCATCAACAGAACAAAAAGGCAACCTGCTATAGTATGCTAAATATATTTGTAAACGAAATATCCGACAAGGGGTTAACATCCAAAATTTATTAAGGCCTCAACACAGAAAAAGCAAATAACCGATTAAAAAAATGGGTGGAGGATATGAAGAGAGAATTCTCCAAAGACGAAAATCAGATGGCCAGCAGACACATGGAGGGGTGCACCACATCACTAATCATCGGGGAAATGCAAATTAAAACCACAACGAGATATCACCTCACACCAGTAAGTATGGACAGCATTGAAAAGACTAAGATCAAATGCGGGCGAGGGTGTGGAGAAAGGGGAACCCTCCTACACTGCTGATGGGAATGTAAGCTGGTTCAACCATTGTGAAAAGCAATACGGAGGTTCCTCAAAAAACTAAAAATACAAATACCACTTGACCTGCGAATTCCACTCCTAGGAATTTACCAAAAGAATTCAAGTTCTCATATTCAAAAAGACATATGCACTGCTATGTTTATCACAGCTCTATTTACAGTAGCCAAGATATGGAAGCAATGTAAGTGTCCATCAGTAGATGAATGGATAAAGAAGATGTGGTACATATACACAGTGGAATACTATTCAGCTACAGCAAAGAAACAAATCCTACCATTTGCAACAACATGGATGGACCTGGAGGATATTATGCTCAGTGAAATAAGCCAGGCAGAGAAAGACAAGTGCCAAGTGATTTCACTAATTTGTGGATTCCAATAACAAAGCAAAACTGGAGGCAAAAAACAGCAGCAGGCTCAACAGAGACCAAGAAAAAGACTAGTGTTTACCAAAGGGGCGGGGTGTGGGAGGTCTGGTGGCGAGGGAGGGAGAAGGGGATTAAGGAGTATTATGTTTAGTAAACATGGTGTGAGGCGTCTCGGGGAAAACAGTGTAGCACAGAGAAGGCAAATATTGAATCTGCGGCATCTTACTACACTGATGGACAGTGAGTGTAATGGGGTATGAGTGGGAACTTATAATATGTGTAAAAGTAGTAACCACATTGTTTCATTTATTTTTTATTATTATTTTTATTACGGTATTATTGATATATACTCTTATGAAGGTTTTCCATGAAAAAACAATGTGGTTACTACATTTACCCATGTTATCATGTCCCCAGTCATACCCCAATGAAGTCACTATCCATCGGTGTAGTAAGATGCCACAAATTCATTATTGCCTTCTCTGTGCTACACTGTTTTCTCCTTGATCCCCCACACCATGTGTAATAAACATAATAACCCTCAATCCCCTTCTCCCACCCTCCCCTCCCGCCCTCCTACACCCCTTCCCCTTTGTTAAACGCTAGGTCCTTCTTGGAGTCTCTGAGTCTGCTGCTGTTTTCTTCCTCCAGTTTTGCTTCGTTGTTATACTAGACAAATGAGGGTAATCATTTGGCACTTGTCCTTCCCCTCCTTGCTTATTTTACTGAGCATAATATCCTCCAGCTCCATCCATGTTATTGCAAATGGTAGGATTTGTTTCTTTGCTGTAGCTGAATAGTATTCCACTGTGTATATGTACCACATCTTCTTTATCCATTCATCTACTGATGGACACTTAGGTTGCTTCCATATCTTTGCTATTGTAAAAAGTGCTGCAATAAACATACGGGTGAATATGTCTTTTTGAATCTGAGTTGTATTCTTTGGGTAAATTCCAAGGAGTGGGATTCCTGGGTCAAATGGTATTTGTATTTTTAGTTTTTTGAGGAACCTCCATATTGCTTTCCACAATGGTTGAACCAGCTTACATTCCCACCGGCAGTGTAGGAGGGTTCCCCTTTCTCTGCATGTTCGTCAACATTTGTTGTTCTTAGTCTTTTCAATGCTGGCCATTCTTACTGATGTGAGGTGATATCTCATTGTGGTTTTAATTTGCATTAGTGATGTGGAGCATCTTTTCATGTGTCTGTTGGCCATCTGAATTTCTTCTTTGGAGAACTGTCTCTTCATATCCTCTGCCCATATTTTAATCAGGTTATTTGCTTTTTGGATGTTAAGGCATGTAAGTTCTTTATATATATTGGATGTTAACCCCTTGTCGGATTTGAATTTACAAATATATTCTCCCATACTGTAGGATGCCTATTTGTTCTGTTAATGGTGTCCTTTGCTGTGCGGAAACTTTTTAGTTTGATATAGTCCTATGAGTTCATTTTTGCTTTTGTTTCCCTTGCTTGCTCGAGGAGATGCGTTCAGGAAAAAGTTGCTCATGCTTATCAGGAGATTTTTGCCTATGTTGTCTTCTAAGAGTTTTATGGTTTCATGACTTTCATTCAGGTCGAGTTTACTTTTGTGTATGGGGTTAAACAATAATCCAGTTTCATTCTCTTACATGTAGCTGTCCAGTTTTGCCAACACCAGCTGTTGAAGAGGCTGTCATTTCCCCATTGTATGTTCATGGCTCCTTTTTCATATATTAATTGACCATATATGGTTGGGTTTATATCAGGGCTCTCTAGTCTATTCCATTGGTCTGTGGGTCTGTTCTTGTGCCAATACCAAATTTTCTTGATTACTGTGTGTCTGTAGTAGAGCTTGAAGTTGGGGAGCATAATCCCCCCAGCTTTATTCTTCTTTCTCAGGATTGCTGTGACTATTTGGTGTCTTTTGTGGTTCCATATGAATTTTAGAACTATTTTCTGTAGTTTGTTGAAGAATGCTGTTGGTATTTTGATAGGAATTGCATTGAATCTGTAGATTGCTTTAGGCACTGTGGCCATTTTGACAGCATTAATTCTTCGAATCCATGAGCACGGGATTTGTTTCCACGTATTGTATCATCTTTAATTTCTCTCATGAGTGTCTTGTAGTTTTCAGAGTATATAGGTCTTTCACTTCCTTGGTTAGGTTTATTCCTAGGTATTTTATTCTTTTTGATGCAACTGTGAATGGAATTGTTTTCCTGTTTTCTCTCTCTGATAGTTCATTGTCAGTTGGTTGGAATGGCACAGATTTCTGTGTGTTAATTTTTTATCCCACAACCTTGCTGAATTCAGATACTAGATCTAGTAGTTCTGGAGTGGATTCCTTAGGGTTTTTTATGTACAATATTATGTCCTCTGCAAACAGGGACAGTTTAAGTTCTTCCCTGCCAATCTGGATGCTTTTTATTTCTTTGTGTTGTCTGATTGCCGTGGCTACGACCTCCAGTACTATGTTGAATAGAAGTTGGGAGAGTGGGCATCCTTGTCTTGTTCCCGATAATAAACGAAAAGCTTTCAGCTTCTCGCTGTTAAGTAAAATGTTGGCTGTGGGTTTGTCATATATGGCCTTTATTATGTTGATGTACTTGCCCTCTATACCCATGAGAGTTTTTATCATGAATGGATGTTGAATTTTGTCAAATGCTTTTTCAGCATCTGTGGAGATGATCATGTGGTTTTTGTCCTTTTTGTTGATGTGGTGGTTGATGTTGATGGATTTTCGAGTTTTGAACCATCCTTGCATCCCTGGAATAAATCCTTCTTGATCATGATGGATGATCCTTTTGATGTATTTTTGAATTTGGTTTGCTAACATTTTGTTGAGTATTTTTGCATCTATGTTCATCAGGGATATTGGTCTGTCGTTTTCTTTTCTTGTGGTGTCTTTGCCCGGTTTTGGTATTGGAGTGATGCTGGCCTCACAGAATGAGTTTGGAAGTATTCCCTCTTCTTCTACTCCTTGGAAAACTTTAATGAGGATGGGTATTAGGTCTTCACTAAATGTTTGATGAAAGTGTGCGCTGAAGCCATCTGTTCCAGGCGTTTTGTTCTTAAGTAGGTTTTTGATTACCAGTTCAATTTCGTTGCTGGTAATTGGTGTGTTCAGATTTTCTGTTTCTTTTTGGGTCAGCCTTGGAAGGTTCTATTTTTCTAGAAAGTTGTCCATTCCTTCTAGGTTATCCAGTTTGTTAGCATATAATTTTTCATTGTATTCTCTAACAATTCTTTGTATTTCTGTGGTGTCTATAGTGATTTTTCCTTTCTCATTTCTTATTCTATTTTTGTGACTGTACCCCTTTTTTATCTTGGTAAGTCTGGCTAGGGCTTTATATATTTTGTTTATTTTCTCAAAGAACCACCTCTTGCTTTCATTGATTCTATTGTTTTATTCTTCTTGATTTTATTTATTTCTGCTGTAATCTTTATTATGTCCCTCCTTCTACTGACTTTGGGCCTCATTTGTTCTTCTTTTTCTAGTTTCGTTAATTGTCAGTTTAGACTGCTCATATGGGATTGTTCTTCTTTCCTGAGGTAGGCCTGTATTGCAATATACTTTTCCCTTAGCTTGGCCTTCGCTCCATCCCACAGATTTTGCAGTGTGAATTATTGTTGTCATTTGTCTCCATATATTACTTGGTCTCTGTTTTTATTTGGTCATTGATCTATTGGTTATTTAGGAGCATGTTATGAAGCCTCCATGTGTTTGTGGGATTTTTCATTTTCTTTTTGTGATTTATTTCTTGTGTCATACCTTTGTGGTCTGAGAAACTGGTTGGTACAATTTCAATCTTTTTGAATTTACCAAGGCTCTTTTTGTTGCCTAGTATATGATCTATTCCTGAAAATGTTCCATGTGCACTTGAGAAGAATATGTATTCTGCTGATTTTGTGTGTAGAGTTCTGTAGATGTCTGTTACGTCCATCTGTTCTATTGTGTTGTTCAGTGCCTCTGTCTCCTTACTTATTTTGTGTCTTGGTTGATCTGACCTTCAGAGTGAGTGGAATGTTGAAGTCTCCTAGAATGAATGCATTGCATTCTATTTCTCCTTTTAATTCTGTTAGCATTTGTTTCACATTTGTAGGTGCTCCTGTGTTGGACGCCTAGGTATTTATAATGGTTCTATCTTCTTGTTGGATTGCGCCTTTTATCATTATGTAATATCCTTCTTTGTCTCTTGTGACTTTCTTTGTTTGGAAGTCCATTTTGTCTTATACGAGTACTGCAACTCCTGCTTTCTCCTCCCTGTCAGGTGCATGAAATATCTTTTTCCATCCTTTCACTTTTAGTCTGCGTATGTCTTTGGGTTTAAAGTGAGTCTCTTGTAGGCAGTATATAGATGGGTGTTGTTTTTTTATCCATTCAGTTACTCTGTGTCTTTTGGTTGGTGCATTCAGTCCATTTACATTTAGGGTGATTATCGATAGGTATGTACTTATTGGCATTGGAGGCTTTAGATTCATGGTTACCAAAGGTTCAAGGTTCACTTCCTTACTATCTAAGAACCTAACTTAACTCACTTAATGTGCTATTACAAACACAATCTAAATTTTCTTTTTTTTTCTTCCTTCTTTGTCTTCTTCCTCCATTCTTTATATATTATTTATCATATTCTGTACTCTTTGTGTACCCTTGTTTTACTTTAGGGATAGTTAATTTAATTTTGCATTTACTCAGTAATTAGCTGTTCTCCTTTCTTTAGTGTGGTTTTATTACCTCTGGTGCCATCTATTAAACCTTAAGTACACTTGTATTAATAGCAGTCCTTCCAAAATGCACTGTAGACATGGTTTGTGGGAGGTAAATTCTCTCAGCTTTTGCTTATCTGGAAATTGTTTAATCCCTCCTTCCAAGTTAAATGATAATCGTGCTGGATACAGTATTCTTGGTTCAAGGCCCTTGTTCTTCATTGCATTAAACACATTATGCCACTCCCTTCTGGCCTGTATGTTTTCTGTTGAGAAGCCTGATGATAGCGTGATGGGCTTTCCTTTGTATGTGATCTTATTTCTCTCCATGGCTGCTTGTAATAGTCTGTCCTTATCCTTGATCTTTCCCATTTTAATTATTATATGTCTTGGTGTTGTCTTCCTTGGGTTCTTCTTTTGGGAGATCTCTGCATCTCCATGGCCTGAGAGAGTATCTCCTTCCCCAGATTGGGGAAGTTTACACCAATTACCTCCTCAGTAACATTTTCTATCCCTTTTTCTCTCTCTTCTTCTTCTGGTACCCCTATAATGTGAATGTTGTTCCGTTTGGATTGGTCACACAGTTCTCTCAATATTCTTTCATTGTTAGAGATCTTTTTTCTCTCTGTGCCTCAGCTTCTTTGTATTCCTTTTCTCTAGTTTCTATTTCATTTTCGTCTCCTCCACCGTATCCATTCTGCTTTTAATACCCTCCACTGTGCTCTTCAATTTTTGCATATCCGACCCGATTTCATTCCTGAGTTCTTGAATATCTTTCCGTACCTGCATGAGCATGTTCAATTATTTTTATTTTGAACTCCCTTGGAGGAAGAGTCATAAGTTTGATGTCATTTAAATCTTTCTCAGGAGTTATATTAATAATTTTACTCTGAACCAGGTTCCTTTGGTGTTTCATATTTGTATATGGCTCCCACTAGTGCCCAAAAGCTCGACTCCCTGTAGCTGCCCAGCCCCTGAAGGAATGTCGGGATCGCAGGGGAGTGGTATTGGTGCCTGGGGGGAGGAAAGAGCTGTTTCCTGCTTCCTGGCTGCTATGCCTTTGTACAGTGCCTGAACCAGTGGGCCGAGCACACAGGTATAAACCTCTATCCTTTGTGTTTGTAGTTGCTGTAGACAGATCTTCCCTCTGGCTGGCCTAACGTCAGGGTAGGGTTTGTCGGTTTGCGAGCCAGGTTTGGCTGGCCAGAGAAAGGTGCAGTATGCTGCGTATTATGGAGCTGTGTAGCCAGCCAGGGAGTTGGAGCATCTGAAGATAGTCAAAGGAGGAAGATTTCTTTTTCCCCCTTAAATATGAGAGTCTATATGGCAAAGCTCCTAACCTGCTGGTCAGAGTGCATCCGGACATTTTGGTCCACCTGTCCTCTATCCTGAGCAGTAAGCTCTGTTCAATCCTTGCCCCTTTAGTAGCACTCTTGCTAAGGACTTCTTTGTTAGGAAATCTCTCAGACTGCCCGCCTTTCTTTTGTCCCAGAGCAGCCGGATATGGATCCCTGCTTTACACAAGCAGTTGGAATCTCAGTCTCTCCAGGAATTCTGCCTGTCTTTGCTTTCCAACCCCCTACTCATGAGAGTACCATTGAAGCCCCATGAAATGTAGGTTTGTGCTCCCAGAGCAGATCTCCAGAGTTAGGTATTCAGCAGTCCCAGGCCTCCACTCCCTCCCTGCTCCATTTCTCTTCCTCCTGCTGGTGAGCTGGGGTGGGAGAAGGGCTTCGTCCAGCTGGGCCACAGCTTTGGTACATTACCCTGTTCTTTGAGGTCTGCTCTTTTCTCCAGGTTTATGCAGTCTCGCGCAGTCCTCTTTCTTTTTGCTCTTTCAGGATTAGTTGTATTATATTTTCGTATTATATGCGGTTTTTGGAGGAAGCCTGTGTCTCACCTCTCACGCTGCCATCTTTCATCCAATCGCACTTTGTCTTTTCATGTGAAGTCTTCATAACAATGTATATTTATAATACCTTAATTAAAAAAAAAGTGTCCCTTGTGATCATTTCTTTTCACAGAATGAAGGTAGTTCCAAGAGTGACAGCTTGCATATTACTTACATAATAATGTTGATTGGCATGTACCACGTAAATCCATTGTACTTTTCTGTGCCTTCTCACCTGGATCCTGCATGGTATTCCCCTTTATGTGCCAGGTTGAACAGTGCATTGGCTGTGGCTGAATCTGGTTAAGCCCTGAAGTGAGAAGCCTGGTTGGGAGTAAGTGAATATTTCATAGCTTGCTGGGTCTGCTGAAGGTTAGCTCAGTGAAGATGTCTCAGTCAGGGCGGAACACTAGTAGGGTGAGGCCAACTGCTGTGGCAGGAAAGAACAGCAGGAAACTCTTGAATAAGTAGTTAATGGGAGGATAAATTGGTAGATGACTGGCTAATGGATATATATATTCAAGTAACATATGTTTGATCATGATGTGGAAATGTCTTCTGAGTGTTTTAGGGTACTGACATACTGACAGTTTCGACTGCCCTCCATGTGATAGAACTCAGTGAAAGTGAGATGGGGTCTGGGGGAGTCACTCTGACCTCCTTAACAGTGGAGTGGAGTATGGGTTTTCCCTAGTGTGCTATTGAAACGTGCTTTGTTTTTTCTTCCTCTAACCCTCCATATGCTCCACTATCCATTGTAGCTGCAAGATACTCTCAAGTAGTTATACTATGGTTTGAAACTGTAGATGCATCATGTTTCTCTTTTATCAGCTTGGACTAAAGGACATTGCAGAGATCTTGTGAGGAGGTATAATAAAAATAATAAAAAATTAGATCCTATTTAATTTTTCTGATGGCAAATGATGAAGTAAGTTGAAGACAGGACATTGGTAGATAGGATAAGGCCCCAGAGAAAATGAGTCAGTAGCTGTTCATTTAGACTCTTCTGAATTTGTCTGGCTGTTGCCTTGTGTTGATTCGCAAATGGAGCCTGGGTGTTTGGCCCTAGGCTGTTGATGGTCCTAGATAAAGAGGGATATAGCTTTCTTCCCTTCTGCAGACACTCTTTGCATTTTCTGTGTAGCAGCATGGACAAGATGTTCTTGCTCAGATTGCTTGGTTTGCGTCCCTTTTGGTTCTGAACTATAGTGCTGCAAGTCCTAATGAACTCCTTTTTTTGTAAATAACAGCTTTATTGAGATACAAATCACATACCACACAATGTGTCTATTTTAAGTATATAATTCAGTGTATTTTAACATATTCGCAGAGTTGTGCAATTATCACCACAATCAATTTTAGAACATTTTTATCACCCAAAAAAGAAATACTGTATGTTTGGCAGTCACTCCTCATTCCCTCCAGCCCACCCCAGTTTGCCTACTTGCTGTCTACTTTCTGTCTCTATAGATTTGCCTATTATGGACATTTCATATAAATGGAATCATGTGGCCTTTTGTGTCTGGCTTCTTTCACTTACCATGTTTAGGTGGATCATCCATGTTGTAGCATGTATCAGTATTCCACTACTTTTACTTGCTAAATAATATTCTGTTGTATGGATATACCACATTTTATTTATCCATGCATCTGCTGAATACCATTTTAGTTCCCATTTTGGAGCTATTATGAATAATGCTGCTTTTAATATTTGTGTATAAGTTTTTCTGTGGATATATGTTTTCATTTCCCTCAGGAGTAAAATTTCTAGGTCTTGTAATTCTGTGTTCAGCCTTTTTTGGAACTGCCAGCCTGTTTTCCAGAGTGAGTGTGCCATCTTACATTATTATTAAGTGTAGGAGAATTCCAGTTTTTCTGCATCTTTGCCAGTATTATTATCTTTTACCTATAGCCACCTTAGTGGGTGTGAAGTGGTATCATTGTGGTTTTGATTTGCATTCCCCTGAAGGCTAATGATATTAAGCATCTTTACATGTGCTTATTGGCCATTTATATATTTTCTTTGGTGAAATGGCTATTTTGATCCTCTGATCCTTTGCTTTAAAATTGGATTGTCCTTTTACTATTGAGTTGTGAGAGTACTTTATGTATTCTAGATCAAATCTCTTATCAAGTTTCTGTGGGTTGTTTTTCACTTTCTTGATGGTGTCCTTTGAAGCACAAGTTTTCAATTCTTATATAGTTCAAATTACCTGTTTTTTTCTTTTTTTGCTTGTGCTTTTGGTGTCATATCTAAAAAAGGCTCTGCCTAACCCAAGGTTACAGATTTAATCCTGTATTTTCTTCTAAGAGTTTTATCATTTTAGCCCTTACATTAGGTCTGTAATCCATTTTGAGTTAGTTTTTGTGTATGGTCAAGGAGTCAGCTTCATTTTTTTTTTCTATGTGTGGATATCCAGTTGTCCCAGCAACATTTGTGGAAGTGAGGTTTTGAATTGATCCTTTCACTCCTCATTTTCTGCCTGACAAGAGGTGAATATCCACACCTTGGGTTTAATTACCTAGTACATCATTTTCCCACCCAAATGGTGTATTCCATGCAGCTGCAGTCATATTTCCTTTTTCTCATTAGACGGATTACATCAATGCCAGTTTCATGGACGGCTACAAGCAGAAGAATGCTTACATTGGTACACAAGGTAAGTTAGTCCACCCCTCACAAGTTGGTTTTGTGTCATCTACCTGTGATTCCTTACATCACATGATAGCATGATTTTTTAAAGAAATGGTGACTTGAGGTGATGTTGTGGCCACTAGATCGTGGCCTCTCATAAAGACTGGAGGTTATTGAAGAAGGGAGGTGATAGGTAGAGTTTTTATACCAGCTGTGCCTGGAAACTCACTGCATAGAGGTAAACTGGAGATTTGAACACACACCAGTGTTAACAGTTTTTAAGAGTATCTTAGTATTGCCAACCCAAGGGAAGCACTGGCAGATTCTGAAATCACCAGAACTCTCTGGCCAGTGAGATGCTCTTATGTCTGGTAGAATCCAAGAATGGCAGTGGGACTTCCCAGAGAATGAGCCGTATCTGTTAATGAGGTTGCTATTCTAAGAGGCTTTTGCTGGTCCCTGTACTGTCAGAGCATCCCAGCAGTCTTCTGACATGGATAGTCTGTGCTAGGTCTGACAGTGAAGTACTGGGCTCTAGGAGGATATCAGATGGAGTTTTTTTAAATGCTTCTGTGGGCCCCAGTACTCCTGACATGGCCTGTGCCATCGTAAGGAGAATACCAGGTTGCCTTCAAAGAAGGTGGGAGGAAATCACAACACAGGAGGACGTAACAGGCCACTCTGTGGACCGAAGGCCCTTTGACCGTTGCAGAGCATGGCCTGCAAAAGATCTGGCAGATACCTCCTTAACCAGTGATCAAATTTAGTATCATGAATAATGGACTGATATTGCATGCCTCCTGTTGTAATAAGTGAGAACTGTACAACATAACCTATGTTGTATGTTGACAGTTTTTGAATCTAAT
This sequence comes from Smutsia gigantea, assembly GCA_032199065.1. Classification (NCBI taxonomy): domain Eukaryota; kingdom Metazoa; phylum Chordata; class Mammalia; order Pholidota; family Manidae; genus Smutsia; species Smutsia gigantea. Next base: position 84,040 of record JAVSCE010011430.1, read on the forward strand.
CATAACCTATGTTGTATGTTGCCAGTTTCTGAACCTAATCATGAGAAATAAACCAGACAAATCCAGATTGTGGGACATACTATAAGAAAACTAGCATAGACTCTTCTAAGTTAATGCCATGAAAAACCATTGTGGAGTAAAAAGAAATAACTAAAGGCAATGTGTGACCCATGATTGGAACCTCAGTTTGGAAAAAAAAAACTGTTAAGGACAAACTTGTTTGGGCAGTTGTAGAGTGTGTATTAGGTAATATTATTGTATCCGAGTTTAATTGCTTAAGTGTGATAATGGTATTTTTCTATATGACAATGTCCTTGTTCTACTAAATAAATATTTAAGAGTAAAATGTTATAATGTCTAAAACTTACTTTTACATAGTTCAGTAAAAAATAAAATATGTGTATATATAAAGAGAAGCAAACATTGCAGAATGATAGCTTTTGAACTGAAGAATGTATGAGTACATACTACTATTCTTTCAACTTTTTGTAGGTTTCAAAATTTTTCATAGTAAGTTAAGGGAGGGAAAAAAAAGGAAAAGGGTCTTTGGATTTTTGGTACATTGTTAATTGGTTTATTTTTTTCCCCTGGGAGAGACCCCTCCCTCCAAAAGCAGTTCTTTCAGGACCCTAAGAAGAAATAAGAGAACAATCAAGAAAGATATTTGGCATATACAGAATATGATATGATGTACCTAAGAGTAGGGGCTTTGCTGAGGATGATGACCTAGACATGGTTGAACTTATGGAGGGTAAGGATTGGCTCTACAGGGCCTCAGAATTCTCCTTTCTCCAAGTTACAAAGCAAGGTCACTGCTTAGAGTCGCTAATTATCCAGGAATTGGATCCTTTGGCTGACTATGAAGGCCCTGTCCAGGAGAAGAAACTCCTCCAGGAATATGAGAAAGAAAGGGTTTCTTGAGTCAAGCACTAATCATCTTTAAAAGGCATCAGCACTTCGTTAGGACCAGAAGATGATGGGGTCCTGTGATGCTGAGAAGCTGGTTTGATTTGCTTGGCTAACCTTGGCTATATTCAGTATTCTGATTCTTACTCATAACATTTCTACTAATAATATCTCATCTATTGAGAGTATCTGTTATCTCTCAGATACACAATCTCTATCTAATTATTATAGAGACTCTGCAAGAAGGGTTTATTAATCCATGAACAACAGAAGCCCAAGGAGGTTAGGTGACCTTGGATCACATAAGTAGTAAGTGGCAGAGCCAGATTTGAATGCATGTCTGTTGGGTTCAAAAGTCCTTGCAAGCCAAGTCAGTGGATTGTTTCACCCATGTCAGCATAAACCACTGACTTTTTCTTTCTTTCTTTTTTTTTAAAATTAAAGTATCATTGGTATACAGTCTTGTGATGGTTCCACATACACAGCACAGTGGTTTCTCAGCATTCACCCATGTTATCAAATCCTCACTCCCTCTCTTATGGTCATCGTCCATCAGTGTCATAAGATGCTATAGAGTCATTAATTGTCTTCTCGGTGCTGTACTGCCTTCCCTGTGACCTGCCTATGTTGTAATTGTGAATTATAGTGCCCCTTAATTCCCTCCTCCCTCCCCCTCCACCCTTCCCCCCTTGGTAACCAGTAGTCCCTTTTCAGTGTCTGTGTGTCTACTGCTATCTTGTTCCTTCAGTTTTGCATTGTTTTTATACTCCACAAATGAGTGAAATCATTTGGTATCTGTCTTTCTCTGCCTGACTTATTTCACTGAGCATAAATATCCTCCAGCTCCATCCATCTTTTTGCAAATAGGATTTCTTTCCTTTTTATGGCTGAATAATATTCATTTGTGTATATGTACCACATCTTCTTTATCCATTCATCTACTGATGGACCCTTAGGTTGCTTCTGTATCTTGGCTATTGTAAATAGTGCTGTGATAAACATAGGGGTGCATGTCTTTTTGAATCAGGGATCTTGCTTTCTTTGGGTAAATTCCTAGGAGTGAAATTCCTGGGTCAAATGATATTTCTTTTTTAGTTTTTTGAGGAGCCTCTGTATTGCTTTACACAACGGTTGAACCAATTTATATTCCCACCAACACTGTAGGAGGGGATTTTATTTCTTTAGAAAAATCTGTCTAATCTGGGAAGTAATCCCTTCTAAATCTCTCTCTTGGAAGAACTTATGATCCTTTTCTGCCTAGCCTGAGTCTGAGTGGTGTCTGGGTTATCAGGGGCTCTGACTGGCAACATCAATATTGCCAATGGTTTGTATATGGTAAGAAAGGAAAGAAGAGCTGCTGTGGTGCAGGGTAGTGAGATGTGGACAAGGATGGGCATTAGAGATGGGGAAAGGGTGTTTTTATTATTTTCTTGATGTGTGTAGTACAGTAATGCCTGTCTATCGTAGAAAATGAAGATGGTAATCACTCATAACCCTGAGACCCAGAGATAATTTAATGTTAATAGTTTGTAGCATCTCCTTTTATACCTTTTCTATGCATACAAATAGGTAGACATAAAATACCTAACAAAACGGGCAATTTTTATACATGCTCTCTTTTCATTTGCTAGTATCTTGTGAATACCTTTCTATAGCAGAAAAACAGATATTACATCACCACCTTTGTGGATTGCTTAAATTTAACCAATTATCTCTTGTTAGACATTTAGCTTATTTCCAAGACCTCACATGCTTTTTAGCAGTGTCCATTTCTGTGAACTGGAAATTCTAGTATCATAAAATGTTGGTGCTTGCTGAAATCAAGGCTTAGCAAAAATGTCAGTGAAAACATCAGACTTCCAGGACAAAATTAACCCTTGGTAGTGCCCTGATTGCCTGAAAGCAGAGGAGGAAACAGACTAGGAAAGTTGAAGGAGTTATTCTGAGTTGTTAACGCCCTCGATTGAAAGGGTAGTTGTTGCCACACAAGTGTCTTCAGAGTTCCTGTTGAGTACCCAGTTCTGTGTAGATTCTGAATCCAAAAGGAGAACTTGATGACATGGCCCTTGTCCTCAGCACCATGTTTACGGAGACGTGATTAATTCTCATAAAGTAAAACGATGTAAGACCATTATACATTAGATGGTTAAGCTGTTTTGATCTAGCTGTGCCATCAGAGCCATCTGTATTGTGATGAAGCTATTTTTTTAGATTAAACTGGCAGGGTTATGCACAATAGACTGGATGAAAAAGAACCCTATTCAGAAAAGCAAACCAAGATGGTATTACAGTAACTCAGTCAAAAGATGATATGGTCCTTGTGGCAGTGAAATTAGGCAGGTAGATGAATATGGAGGCGAAAGGATAAAAACCAAAAACATTTCAAAACCAAAAAATCTCTAGCACTTGGTGACTGCTTCTGGGAGATGAGGGAAATAGATGAGTCAGAATTGACTCCAACTTTTTAAGGCTGAGTGCTTTATGAATATCAGTACTGTTAACAATGTTGGGAAAGTGGAGAGATAAAGCTCATTTTGAAGGAGCAGATGGAATTTCAAACATGTTGGGTCTGAGGAGATGATGGGTCATGGAAGGGGAATGGGTCAGTAGGCAACGGGTGATCATAATACTTAGATGAGATGAAAACAGCTCGAGACATGTACACAGTTGGCACTGTCCATATCGAGGTGATAACTGAAGCCTTGATGATAGGGGTTCGAGGGTTGTTACAGTGCTTGTAAAACTGTAACCTACCTACACCTTCACCTGGGGATCTTACTAAAATGCAGATTGTGCATTTCCAGCACTCTCCCACACGATGCTGCTGGGCCAAGAGCACCGTGAGTAGCAGGGATGTAGTGAGACAAGTAGGGAACCAGCATCTGTGCTTTGGAGTTAGTAGTTGGGAGGAAAACAGAAGAGCCTAATAAAGAAAGAAGTGATTCCCAGTGTCCTGTTATTTGTGTTCTCTTTTCATTCCAGGCCCTTTGGAGAACACCTATTGTGATTTCTGGCTCATGGTTTGGGAGCAGAAAGTCTTGGTGATTGTCATGACCACCCGGTGAGTTCATCCGTTTTCTTCCCACTTCCCTCTGCCCCCCACCATGTCCCCAAGTATGGTTAATTCAAGAGGGGAGTTTAGCTCCCAGAAACAATGAGGATTAGGAAAGCCACAGCAGAGAGTTTGAGATGTCTTAACTTTTTCTTAGCTGACCCAGAATTAATACAGCCAGAGTATGGTGGAGATTGATAGATCTAACTTGTTGAGCTTTGATCATGGCTCTGGGGACCCTGTACCAGTTACAGCCTATTCTGAGGTCCTGGTCTTATCCACTAAAGCAAGTATTGGAAAATATGAGGCAATTCACTTTTAAACTGGTCCCCACTTCCAAAGGGCAGCGGTCCCCCTGACTTCTGAATTACCAGTTCCCTCTGCTTTCCCTTTTCCCTGCTACTTTTAATCATTTTCTTGCTTGTTCATACTTCAACCTATAGAACTGCAAGAAAGAGAGGTGAAACTTAATAGGTCAGGCAGGAAGCTCTTGATGAAAGGAATCTTTTTTGAGATTTTTGAAAGAAATTAATGAGAATGTTTGTTCAGTTCCCTTCCTCCTGGCACTGTTACAGCTGCCTTTGATTTGGAGAGGAGGTAGTGGAAGAAGTCCCACCTTGGAGTCCTTTGAAACCACTGACGAGTAGGAGGTGGCCATTAAGCCTTTATACCAACCTCCTGCTGGCATTTGAGGAACTGTGACTTTCCCATTCCTTTATCAGCCAAGGGACCTTATTTTGGGGAAGAGAATGAACTGTTGTCGAGTGATGGGGCAGAGGGTTCAATCTGGCCCAGTACATTTTCTCTATTATCTGTCTTTGTCCACCCAGTAATTTATCCAGGTGTGTGAGGAGTACCAAGAGGTATCAGGAAAGGGGCTAAATGATATAGCAGGTACTTGATAAATGTCTGCTAAATGAGTATGTGCAGAAACTTTAGTTGTTATATCTGTTTAGAATGAAGGTTTTTTTTTTCTTTTCTGCCAAGCAGCAAGGGTGTAAGTTAGATAGAAGCAGTACAAGAGATGATCCTGCTGCCTAGCAGTGCATGTAGGAGGTCATGAGGAGAGCAGGTTATTATTGTTCAGAGGAAGGATGGGAAGCTTACCCTGCTCTGTGTGTCTTCAGCTTTGAGGAGGGCGGCAGGAGAAAGTGTGGCCAATACTGGCCTTTAGAAAAAGACTCTCGGATCCGATTTGGCTTCCTCACAGTGACCAATCTAGGCGTGGAGAACATGAACCATTATAAGAAAACAACGCTAGAAATTCACAACACAGAGGTAAATCCAGGTTTCTGTTTTCTCACTTACTACAGTTGGGGGAGAACCTTTATAATAAAACTCTCTAAAGAGCATTGGTAGGATTTCAGGGAATTTATAATGTGTTTTTCTGGGAACAGGATCATGCTTTTAACTCAGAGCCAATATAGCTATATTGTCTCAACACAAGAAATCTAAGTCCTACAATGTAGGAATTCTGCCTGCTCCAGATATTCAGTCTTTTTTGGGGGTTTGTAGAGAAGTGATTATGGAAAAGGTTGAGGGTGTGGTAGGCAGGAACCTTGGAGATGGGGACCCCAGGGGTTGAGAATCTGGAAAAGTTGAAGGTAGTAAGCGGAAAGCAGAAATGACCTCATTAACTTTTCTTCTTTTTTCATCCAAGGAGCGGCAGAAACGCCAGGTGACCCACTTTCAGTTCCTGAGCTGGCCAGATTATGGTGTCCCTTCCTCAGCAGCTTCCCTCATTGACTTCTTGAGAGTGGTCAGGAACCAGCAGAGGCTGGCCGTCAGTAGCATGGGAGCACGCTCCAGAGGGCAGTGCCCTGAGCCACCCATTGTAGTCCACTGCAGTGCAGGCATTGGCAGGACAGGTAATGCACCTGGTGCAGCTCTCAGAGCATCCAGGGGCAGTAAGGGTGGGGGAGAATAACAAAGCTCTTAGTTGTCAGTTTGAGAGAATTTGATCCATTGGTGGTAAATTGCCATGAAAAATTCCTCTTTAACGTCATTTTGGTATCCCTAGTGCTAGGTGTGCTGGCCAGAATATACACTTCCCGAGCCAGGCTTTCTAGGGGTTGATGCTTTATACAGCCCATCATATGATTATCTTCTGACCCCATCACCGTCACTTGGGTGGCCCAGAGAGCTCAGCTAGGCTCTGCTTCCTTCCCATCCACCTCCCTGGGGAGACTCCCACCCTGTGCTGTGTTCTTCATTTTGGAGCCTGTTAGCAGCTTTTCCCTCAAGGGGATGTGCATTGCAGGGGCTGCTGGCCTTTCTAGTTCAGAGTTCCCTTTGGGAGAAGGGAAGAATAGGTTTGTGTTAGGTCTTTGTGGAGAAGTTTAGAGTCTTTGAAAATTAGGGCCCAGGTGTGGGAATGCTGTGGTTCTGACTGGGATTGAAGTAGGTAGTTCCTTTATGTCACCTTCATGCCTACTTTTCCTATTACCCCCACGTATGTCCTGAAAGACAAGAAGCCTTCATATTTCTCTGTTCTCCAACACTGCCTGTGACCTCCTCCTCAAGTCATTTCAGGCCTAGCCAGCTGGCCTCCTGCATAAGGCACCTTGCCTTTGAATTCATCATCCAGTCTTGCCTGGGTTAGTTGGCAGAGGGGGGAAATGGGAGAGGTAGATCAGTAGATCAGGTATGAGCGCTTCTTTCCTTCCTTCCTTCAGGTACCTTCTGCTCATTGGACATCTGCCTGGCACAGCTGGAGGAGCTCGGCACCCTTAATGTATTCCAGACGGTGTCCCGCATGAGGACCCAGAGGGCCTTCAGCATCCAGACCCCAGAGCAGTACTATTTTTGCTACAAGGCAATCCTGGAGTTCGCAGAGAGAGAAGGCATGGTGCCCTCCAGCCATAACCTCCTGGCCATGGATAGTCAGTAACTGTCCCACAAGCCTCCTACCTGCTGGCCAGCCTTCCTTAAACTACCCTGGACACCGCTGAGCCTGTAGGCTGCCATCAGTTACGCTGAAGCCTTGGACCAACCTCTTGTTTTTCCCGGTGCATGCGTGCATACAAGGCAGCCTTTCCCTTTGGCTAGGTAGATGTGGTAAAATTGCCACTAGAAAGGGCCAGCAGCAATGTGTTCTTAATTCCTAGCACCTGCTATCGAACTGTGCCTTATTAAAACCAAATTGTGGCTATCGATTTTTGCCAGGGGCCCCGAGGTAAGTGGGGAAGGAACCTTCCTCCCCCTTTCCCAATGCCATTCTCCTTTTTGAGGTTTCTTTCCCATTCCATCCTTTTGCTAGGATTTGATGGGCAGATTTGGTGAGCATCCACCTTCCTTCCCAATGAGCGTGACCAAGTTACATATTCTGGAGAACGTCCCGAGTGCCAAGCATGGTATACCTAGGGCGTGTATTCCAGTCTTCTGTCATTCTCTGTGTGTGTGTGTGTGCACATGTGCGTGTATGTGCGCTTACGTGTATGGGTCCATATGTACGTGTGTATATAATATATATTGTATGTGGTAATATGTTCGTATTCTATAAATACATATACACAGAGATAACTCCTTTGTAGAATTTCCTGGGGCTCCATGTTGCAGTTCAGGACTCCTTGCTTCTTGGACCCTACTGTTTATCCTGGGCTAGCTGGGGTTGGGGATTATGTCTCCTGGCGTCAGCCCATAGAGTAGTAGAAGAGGATACACACGTATCCACTCTTCTGTGCTCCTGCCACAGGCCCTCATCCTTACATAATGACTTATCTCTCTCTAGGATGCTGCCTGTTAGAACCAAGAATACTGGTTTGTGGTGACACTGATTTAATTCAGCATGGATTACCCTTATCTAGTGATATTTCTGTTTACTCTCCAATTTTGGGAATAGACCTCCACTGTGATTCCGGACACTTTCTTTCCTCTCTCTACCCCTCGGAGATTGGGATCTTGTAGTAGAAATAAGCTGACTGAGCAGCCAGTGCCAAAAACATTGGTACAAAGTCTTTGAAGGAAAGAGAGGGAGCCCAGGTATGAGAGAGGGGAAACTGCTGTAAGAATCCCTCCCTGGGAGAATAAGCTGGGGCTCTTTTTTCTTCGGCTAGAAAGTTCCTTCCTTATACAGCTTGTCCTTGTCCATTCAGATGCCCATCTCTTCCAGCCTACTAGACTGCCAGACCTTGGGGCTCAAGCTGGGTGGGTTCTGGGTCAGTAAGAAGTTGAACACTTGGCTGGGTGAGGCAGCCCCCTACAATCACTGTTCACACCCTTTCACTCACCTTGTCTGCTCTCTGCTCCTGGCCTACCCAACCTGATGTGCCAGGGATGGAATTAAAGAGTCCCAGCACTTCACATTCCCAAGAAAACCCCAGGAACCCATAGACCTTCCCCCATTGCAGATGAGGTTGGCAGCTGATCAGACCTCAATAATTTTATACTGTAATAAGCTCTTTGAATGTATATATTCTTATTTTTACAGTCTTTCATTTTGTATTTAACATCAATGGACTGAGTCAGATTCAGAAAATAACTGTAAATGTTCATATTCAATATCTTACAGCGGTACAGTTTTGTATTTACATATAAATATACCGACATGATCAAACCCTTTTAGCTTCATCAATTTAGTAGCAGTATGGGGCTGGGAAGGTGAGGAGGGGGTGTCCAAGAGCTGGTCTGGGCGGGATGGGGAGGCAAGCAGGGATCCAGGCCTCAGTATCTGAGACTTTCAGTTCTGAGAGCCACCCACCTAGTCCATAAGTCATGGCCCTAGTGCTGGGCAGATAAAGGAAACCCCAGCGCCAGTTGAGTGCTTGCGGGTGCCAGCTGTGCTTGATGCTTTTTCCTTCACTACCTCATTCAAACCTCACAATGATCCAGTGGGATTATTATATTCTCCCTCCCTTCTATTTCTGTATAGATAAGGAAGGTAAGGTCCAGAGGGTTATAGCGATTTGCTCTAGAACTGGAGCTCAAGTTAGTCTGCTTGCAAAGCCTTTGGCCTCTATACTGTATTGCTGCCTCTCAGAGATGAAAATAGTATTTTGTCTTTGGAAACCAGAGGTTTTTATTGCTCTCCTCTGAGAGTACAAACAGTTCTTAAATTCAAGGTAGTTGATCTTGAACCCATGCTGCATATAGTAGACTGGAAGGGTGACAGAACTGGTGACTAATTCTTCCAGATAGGACCACCTGGGTAGGATCCACAGGTCTGCAGAGTACCAAAGGAGACATTCTCCCAGGGAAACTCCATACATATGGGTATACTGGTCTTTGTGGGAAGATACTGAGTCATATGCTTCCCCTCTTAGAATGGAACCCAAAGCTTTGTCCATGTAGGATCACTTCCTATGCCATGTAGCTAATCCCTGTTGACCAATGACAGTCTGCCCAATTGAGGCAGTTCTGGCCTGGAAAGTGTGCAGATATTGGGGTGTTCTTAATAAAAGTGATAGCAGCTAACACTTACTGGGTACTTAATTCTATTCCAGGTACTGTTCAAAGTGCTGTCTAGGTTTTATCTCATTCACCCTCAAAACAACCTTTTGAGGTAGGTATTGATAGAAAAAAAGAAATGAGGCATAGGAAAATTAATTTGCCACTGCCAATAACCCAGACCATCTGACTACAAAGTATCGGTTGTTAACTCTTATATTAATGACTCCCTCTAAGGATCCATCTCCTGATCTGCCTACAAATTTTTCTTGAGTTTCTTACCTTGATCAAGAGCTTAAGTGTAGAGCAAAAGATTAAGCCAGTCCTTGCCCTGAATGAGCTTTTATTCTCTTGGGGGCAAGCAAGCATAAGAAGTGAACAGAGATACGTGAAATCTGAGAAATTGGAGAGGTTAAGCATTTGGTGAAATGTGTAGAAAACAGGATTAGTGGTAAAAGATCTTGAGCTGTCATTTATTTGAAGAAGCTAAAACCTAACTGTTCTGTAAATTCAGAAGTTATGCCTGAGTTTCTCATTTCACGTCTTAGGATTCGTGAGGCTATCACTTGCAAGAGTTCCATGAAAATGCAGATTCCTGGGTCCTGCCCAGTAGGTGGTTAAGTGAGTGACAGAATGATCCAGGTTTTAGAAGTACTGTGTTAGTCCATGTCCCTTCAGGAAGGTTAACAAATTGACATCTACATGTGAGTGAAAGGGAACAGCAGCCCCCCCAGCCCCCACTGCCATTGTTTACGTGTAGGTTTTATCATTGGAAAGATAACATACTCAGTGCGGGTCTAATTGTGCTAGGTGTTGAAGGAGTTAAACAGGAGGACAGAGACAGAGTCCTGAATCTGTTCAGGAAGTCAAGGAGATTTGGTGAAAGAAAGCAAGAGAACCCATAATTAAATGCTGGATTGTACAGTTGAGAATATAAGATGAAGAAGAAATGTTTCAGGAGAGAGAGTGTGAGCATTCTGGGTTAACTCAGGCTTCTGTTTCTGATTTGATAGCTTTTTTTTTTTTAACCTAACTCCCTCTAGCATTGGTCCCTTTATTCTGCCCATCCTGTCACCTAGGATGGGACTTCTGTGGTGACAGGGGCTCTGGCATCCTCAGACTAGAAGGACCACTGTTGTCAATCTCCATGTCAGCATGCCCATAAATGGCAGAATGGGACTGGTTTTTGGGGAGACTGGACTATTTAGCATCATAGCTTTAGGGAGATGGCACTCCTGCCCTTAAAGGCCTTCTATCACTAGGAAAAACCAGACACACGTAATAGAAACTCTCAAATCAGAGACCTGGCAGGAAGTCCGGTCAGGAAGAAAGCCTTCCTAGAGTGACTGAGCTCTTTGGTAGTTTTGAGGTCTCATCACTCAACCCAAGCCGTGACTTCCTTTTATAAAAGAAGGGGCTGCATTAGATGATCCTACTACAGGTCCTCTGATGCTTAAGGGTCTAGTTCTTTTTTGGATGGTGCAAATGCCTGTAAAGGAACCATCAGGCCCCTTGCCCATTGGGTCAGCTCCCATTTGCAACCCCCAGCTAAAGCTTTTCTGAAAGTCTTTCAAGCTGCTGCCACTTCCCTATATTCCCTCAGTTTCCTTTCTACTTGTCCCCCAACTTAGCAAGCAGGTAAAGTTTCTCCTGTAATTCCCAGACCAATCCATAATCCTTTAAGGCCACAGTGCTGTTCCATTGGGGCAGACAGGGTGACTCGGAGACAAAGAATGAACTGACCAGAGCTCCCAGTCAAGGTCTTAGATTTGTCTCAGGCCTTGGTAACTACCCACTGTTAGCTTCCCAGTGGCAGGACCAAAAGCTCCCACCAGCTTCGGAAACAGATTTTCTCTCGGGAGGTATCTGCCCCATGGTTTCCATCTCATAACTGTTCAGAGTATCAAGTGTTTTGGACCACACTTCTCTTAACTGACCACAGAGAAGACTGGGTCTTCTCCACAGATAGAAATCTAGCACTCTCAGAAACCTGTTGCAATGTTTAATCTCCCTCCACCCATAGCTTTCATAAAACCCTTCCTCTGTTTAAGCTAATTCTGGCATGCTGCAGTCTTGAATACCCGTATTTTTTCTGATTAAAGCCAAGGTAGACATAGCTAACTAACCTACACCTAGCTAGGAGTGTTGGATGGTTTGGAAGAAGTGGTTCCTTTTCAGTAACTCAGTGTAGTATGTTCATGATTGTTGTTAGGACTAAGATGATGATGAAAGTAGGAAAGCAACACAATGGGATGTAGAGAACGTAGTCCAAGACCGCACAGTGGTCCCACCCCCACTCCACACTCACTGCCTTCTACCCCTCCCCCAACATCAGATCCTGGCCACTTCTCAATGTAGTTGTCTTAAGACTAGTCAGGTGTTCTGCTGAACCGAAGTCAGCCATTTCATCCTGTGGGGTCTCTGTTTTATGTCCTGATCCTTAAATGAATACCTATTCTATGTCCAGCAGCCAGTGGTTATAATACAGTCTGATGCTGAGGGCAGATTCTGGGCTAGAGATAACAATTGGGGACTTAGAAGTTTAGATAGAAGCTAGGAGCCTTGGAAGTGGGTGAGAATGGTGAAGAATGGGGAGGGCAAGAAGAGAGGAGAGACCCTTGGGAGCCACCAACATTTTAGGAGAAGATGGAGGAAGAAAAGCCTCTAACAGAGTGTGATCAATAGGCAGAGGTAACTGAGGACAAGGCCAGGCTGTGTTCTCACCAATTGGTGAGAGAGAGGGAGTGGCTGGGATGAACGAACAGGATTCAGAAATGTAGGTTCGTTAGTGGTCTCAGGGCAAGGGTTGAGAGGGAGGAGGCATGAATGGGAGATGAAGTAATAGACTGCAGTGCTTGGGCTGTGTCCACTTGAAGGCAAGGCTCATTTTATTACATATTAGGCCTCTGAATAAGATTTCATTTGAACAAAGGAAATGCTTTGAAAAAAGGCACCAAATAACTGATAATAGGAAACACTATGAAAACGTAAAGCTGGTAAACTGAAGAATGAACATACTATACTGTTAAATCTATTTTCTAGATTTGGGCTGGAAGTGACCCAGAGAGGTCAGTTAATGCTCAGTGAGGGGAAGACCTTTCAAGGCAATCAGTAGCAATCTTAGGACCCACTGAACAGTTCTAAGTCTCCAAAGCCCCCCAGAAACAACCAATACAGAATACGGACAACCTCAGGCAGTTGGTTGCCAGAGAAATGGAGGTTCTTCACACAGTGGGATTGCTGTCCTTTAGGCCTATCCTGGGCTCTTCTCTCAGACTTTTGTGCCAGGGATTTTGCACTTCAATGGCCAGGAGGAGAAAGAGAGGGAGAGAGGTGAAAAAGGTCTGAGAACTCTTGACTAAAGGGGGGCATACTTTATTTTTAATCTCCTAACAGGCCACTCTTGTGCATATTTTTAGTTTATAGATAAGGAAATTGAAAAGATAAATGATTTGCCAAAGGCATCCAGCTAGGAAGTGGCTAAACTGCGATTCTGACCTGTAGCTTGAGTTTTCACCACCTCTTTAGTGTACTTTGGGTTGGGTGTGGGGAACAAGCCTCACTTGGCCCTCACCTGGATATGCCCAAGCTGGCCGAGGTCTTCTATAGCTGGCAGAGGTTCTGTTGGCAAGGCATTGGCATGACATCTTTTTGGCAGAGTCACTGAAGTGCTGGCCCTAAATTTCGTTCACGTAAGCACTCTAAAGAACTGAATGAGTCCTTTTTACGAATGAGTGTGTGTGTGTGAGAGAGACAGGATGTCAGAAGATGTGACAGTTTGGAGTATAAGGATGCATGTGTATATGTGGTTGGGAGATAAACCTTGCTTCTTTGAGGACAATTTTTTTGGAAAGGACCAGAAGTCATTTAGAACTATTTGGGGACAAGAACTGTTCTTAGAGCTGAGGGTTTTGGAGGAGCAAGATGGGAGTCTCTTTTTCTCCAGAAGTTCCAATCTGGATCATGGACCCTAATGCGTATAGGGACAGCACATGGGGAAATGGACAAAGCTCAGGCCTTGGGCCCAGACTTGAGCAAGTCACTTCACTACTCTGAGCCTCAGTTTGCTTAACTATAAGTAAGATGATAATCCTTAATTCGCACACAAGAGGGCTCCTGGGAATCAGAATCTGGCTTCCCAATGTGACTTTTCCAAGAAAGGCCCTCTCCTAGATCCATTCACTGTTTTGTCCTAACTGACAGGATAGGGGAGTAATGGGGTAGATTCAACAACCTGGGTTGTTATACAGCTGGGAGGCCAATATCACCAAATCAAATACTTTCCCAAAAAGTCAGGACTGGCTGTGCTATGCAGGCGTCAATGTGCTGAGTCAGAAGTAACACTAGACCCCTTCCAAGGGGTCTCCTGTGCCTAATTGTTGGGTATACTGGGGTCTCAGAGGTGAATGAGAGTGGCTCTCCTGGAGGAGCTCAGTCTAGGGGGTGTTCAGGAGGTGATTTCCCTCAGGATGGTGCTTAGGGGCCTAGGGAGTGTCAGCTAAGTGTGGTTGTCTGAGTGGGAGTAACTTATTTGCAAATGTTGCATAAGTATCTACATCCACAGTATACCACTTGCTGTCCAGGCTCACAGTCAGATGCTTGGGCCTTTGGCCTCCACAGCAGCTCAGAACCTCACTAGGTATATTAACATGAGTTTAATCATCACATTTGATCTTCATAACAGGGCAAGGATCACTGTTTTATTCTCTTGTACAGGACAGGAGGCTGATGACAGATAATAAGAAGAGACTAAGTGGGAACCATGGACTCAACTTCCAGACTTTGTGCTCCACTACTTGTGTCATCTCACATTCACATAGTGTCTGTTATTCTTTCATCTAGGGTAGACCCTCTTGGGAAATAGAGCAGGAATCTGAGTTGGGGCCCCAGACATCAAGGGATCTCTGTTTTGATACAGAAAAACATGGTCCTTACCCTGGGGATCCCCTAGTCTGAGAATGAGCCTTGACCTCCACTGCCTTGCCAGTTGCTGGACTTCCCACTGAAATCCTCACCTCCTGGCCTTGCCCTGCCACACCCTTTACTTCAGTGATTCCATCAACCAAGCTAGCACCCAAATTTTAATGTTCACTCCACCTGGGATGATCCCCTGCCCTTTCCAACTCGGTATTTCTTCCTATCTGCCCTCTCTCCTAATGGCAAGTGATTACCCACAGTGAATCACTCACCCCGTTCTCTTGAGTCTCAAACACATCTCTTTTATTCTTTTGGTTTACCTATTGCCACTGTCCTTGTTAAGTCCTGATTATCTCACCTGAAATGTCGGACAGCTTAATGGGCAGGAGGCCCCCATTCTGCCCCACAAAATTCTAAGGCCCTTCGCATTCTGCACCACCCTCCTGGCCTCAAATCCACTAACTTCCCGCTTGCATCAGTCAACAGGTCTTTATGGATCACTCATTGTGTAATCCGGCCCCAGGCTCAGCTCTGTTGAGCACAGACATGTGGGGTAGCCTCTGCCTTCCAGAAACTTTTTGATTGAAAATTATGACAAATACTGCAAATTATTCAGGGAAAAGTCTGAGTCAGAGCTTTGACTTGAAGGCTTCTGAAGGTAGGGGAGGCTTTCTGGATTGGGTGCCTGAAAGAGAGAAAAGAAACCTCTTTTTTTCTCCCACCAGAAGATGTACTTCTAGTCTCCAAACCCAAATTACAACAGCCTTTGTGCCTCTCCTTGCTGCCTGTAGGTACCCCTCACTCAACTCACCCTCAGAACCCATCCAGCTGCTGGGATATTTAGCATCTTAAACCATAGTTCTGGGCATATGGTCCTGTGGCCATGGTGCTTGCACATTCTGCTGTGCAAGTCTAAGAATTTAAACCAGGTATTTAAAGTCTGCTGTGTGGTTCCATCTTTCCAACCCTAATTTTCACTAGTACAGCCACACTGTTTTTTATTTACCCCTTTGTGTCCTTGCTGAAAATGACTTACCCCTCCATTTCTGCCTAATCAAATCTTCAATACCCTACTTGAGTGCCACTTCCCACCATGCAGACTTTCTCAGTTTTCTTCCACTAAAAAGAATCTCCCAGACCTGAACTCCTGTGGATCTCTCTATTTCTGCCTTGCCTTAGCTCTTCCTGTAGCATCTTCTCAGCTACGTCTGGAGCCCTTGGAGGGTACAGAGTGAGCACCTCATCCAGTCTATCTCACCCAGCAGCAGGTGCGATGTGAGTGTGCCTTACCCCACAGTAGAAAGTGTCTGTTGTCCTGAACACACCACTGCTCATTTTTAGGCAGGCCTAACAGAATGGGCCGGGCACGGTTAGGCTATACATCCAGAGGAGCTGGGACATTGCAGCCAGTCGCTAAGTCCTTACCCGCCTCCCTTTGCCCGGCTCCGGTGGGGTGTGTTTGAAGGAAGTGGGGGTCGGGTAGTTCCGATAGCTCCTCCTCCAGGTCCACCCGGCTGATCTCGGAGTCCCAGATGATCTCCCTCCAGTACAAGAATATCAAGAAACTTGAAGCCAGGGTACCTAAGAGATAGGGGCCATTGCCACATATGCACCTCCCATTCGCTGTTAATTAATTTACTTTTTTTTGGAGGGAGGGGGCGTTCAATGAAGGGAAGAAATGAAGCGAGGTTAGGAGGAGGGCCAGAGTGACTGACGCAAGCGCTCGGGAGCCAATGGTCCGTGGGGGGCGTTCCTCCCATTCAGGACTTCTTGCCTGGCTCGCAAGGTATGTTAAACAGCTGCTTTTAATTTGGTCTCCCCAATATCGGGCTTTGGGGGTCTAGTTCGTCGGCCGGTCGCTTTGGCCAGGCCGCCACGGTGCGGACACCCCGGGCTCCGGGACAGAGCTAAGGGAGGCTTGGAGTCCGGTGGCCAAGGGAGGCTCGCGGCAGGCCAGGAAGGAGAGATATTGGCGCCGCCCGCTCGCCAGTGTGTGTTTCCAAGCCGGGCCGGATCCGTGGGGAGGGGGTCGGCCCGGCCGGGGGTCACCAGTGTGCTGGCCGTGCTGCCTAGTTTATTTCACCGAGCAGTCGGTTTCGGTAGGTTTCGGCGGCGGACTGGGTAAGGGGCGGGCAGGAGGAAATCTCCCCGGCTCCCTAAATGCCTTTAAAAGAATTATTGTAAAGAAAAAGATTTCATACACCGACTGAAACCGGGCCCAGCTGCGCTGCGCGGGCTCGGCAGGGGGCGGCGGCCTGAGTGCGGCCGTAGGGGCTGCTGAATCCGTGGCGCCCGGAGTTGGTCGAGAGCTGGAGTTAGCGAGCGAGCTAGCCCCGGCCCGCGGCTTTCCCCGCTATCTACGCCGGGCGAGGGCAGCAGCCGTCCGAGGGTTTTGTTTCTGTCTGCAAACTTGTCGGAGGGGGCTGCGGGCACGCTCCGGGAAGGCGCGGGAGCCTCGGGGCCGCGGTTGTTATGGACTCTGGGGGCGGGGGCAACGCCGGACTTGCGGGAGGGGCGGCCGGGGGCGGGGAGGCTACCGGAAAGAGCCCCTGTGCCTCGGCACTATCTCCACGCGTGGGTCTCGGTTCTCCGAACTCCCAGGCTGTGGCAATAGAGCCAGCAATCGGCGCCGGAATGCCCCAGGCCGCGGCCAGCGCGGAACTCGGCGGCGGCTTCGATCCGCAGCTCCAGCTGATCGCCTTGCAAACATGGAGCTGCCTCCTTCCCCGCCCACCCCAAGGCAGCGGCGGCGGCTCCCTTCCCCTCCCCAGGCCGCGCCGTCGCCCGCGGATGGGGCTGGGACGCGGGCGTATGAGCGCGCCCACAAGGGGGTGGCCTGAAAGGGGCAGTGAAGGTCGGAAACTGGGAAAACAGTCTACACGCTTGGAATCGGGAAAAGGAAATGCATCAGCGGGCGGGGAGGGGCGCGAGGGGCGCGCCTGTCAGCCGGGATGGCGGCCGCGGGCTGGGAGGCGGGGCGCCGGTAGTAATCGCCGGGGTCGGGAGGGGCGACGCCGGGAGAGGAGGAGCAAGGGCTCGGGCCCACGGAAAGCAGGGCTACCCCTGCCTCCACTAGTCGGCCTAGCCTGTTTACTATCTACTCCGGCGACTGCTGGTGCACCCGGCCGGGAGCGGGGGCTGAGGGGCGGGGCCTATTCCTCTCTCTGCCATCTACCTCGGGCTCCTCCAGAGGATCCGCCTTCTCTTGTCTTCCACTGGCTGGGTGAGACTCCCTTTTTTCCCGTCTCGGTTATCGATTGGATGACATTCTCCCGAGCTCCGCCTATCGGAGGCCGGGCTGGAGTTTTAAGTTCTAGGATTTTTTTTTCCGTAAAGGGTGGAGGGAGGATTTACCCCCACCCCCAACCTCGCAAAGGACGTCTGGAGCAGGGTCCTGCCCCTCCTCCTGATTGGTGGGTTAGATGTTTCCCCCCCTCCGGCGCAGCACGGTTGGAGGGGGAAGTCCACCAGTGTTCCCCGCCCCCTCCTCTAGCGTGTGTGCGCTCCAGGCACATGTGTGAGGCCCGCCCTCCTCCTCCGAACTGTCCTCCCGCCCGGAAGTCTCAAGCTTGGAGCACTTGGCGGGGGCGGGGATAGCCGAGAAGGCACACAATGATACCTCCAAGGCTGGGTATCTGGTAGCCTTTGCGACGAAGTTAGGGATTCATGGTGTGGAGTGCATTTGCGGGCTTAGCGCTGGGGTTCTGCAGGGTTTGGGAGGAGGCGGTAAGATCTGACCTTTGGGTCCAAGTACTAAAGATCTAACTCTGCGCCCTGGCTATTTCCGCGCGCCTTGAGTTTCTGGAGATCGCCCTGAGTTTAAGCTTAAGCTTGAGAACGCTGCGGTCGCTGGCAGTGTGTGTTCTTCCTAGCGCAAGGCAGGTACTTTCGTCGGCTGCATCTAAAATTCGGAGGAACCTAGAATTGGCTTGTGTGCCTTAGGCAAGATCCAGGGCGTTTCAACCTGTTGGCAGAGAAGTCCAAGTGGGAGAGCCGTGTGGCACCCAGTCTGCGAAGCAGAGGATTGCTCAGAGTAGCCCTCGGTCAGTTCTGCAAAAGTGCTGCGTCTTTGTGAACTCCTAGAAGTTTGGCCCGGGGTTCGCTTCCATCGGTGTGACTTATTTTTAGAGCACTTTCCTGGGGCAAGCTTGGCTCCCGGCAAGGCTGCTCACATCTGTTAGCTACTCAAAGAGTTCAGTTTGTTGCCTTGCCCTTGCGGCTCAAAGCCATCTTTGGAGACAGGCCCACCTGTTGCCAATCTTCGTTTCTCGCCGCCAGCGCTGGATTGCCGAGGAGTACAAGATAGGGCTTAGGAGTGGGTTCCTTGGGGACTGACTCGGCTGTCTCGGGAGAGTAACCTTTTTACTGGAGAGAGCGGGAAATATTTAGTCCCGCCCCCTCCTCTCCTGGCGTTCCGTGAGCGCCCCCAAAGCAAGGTCAGTTCCAGTTCTTCACTCTATTTGGTGAATAAATAAAAGCAGTCTAGGCATTGGAAGCACTTTTTCCCTGTGTGTTCCAGGCACTGTTACTTACACAGAGAGGAGCTAGAGCCTGCCACTGCCACTCGTTACCAAAGGAGAAGGTGAACAGCCATTATTATCTTTTGTTCTCAACTCTGCAATTTTTATCCTTTCTCTTAAGTGTACGGATAAGGTTCATTTATGCTGTGAGTTGTTTTGTCTCCGTCAATTCTTCGAGTCTGAGTGTACCTCCAGATCCACCCTCGAGATCGCGAGCCTTTAGGCCTCTTGCTCCGCCTTCCAGAGACTTGCCAGGGCGGTGGCTGTTTGGGCCCTGCCTTCATTTTGGTTATCTCCGCCCTCTTAGGACTGCATATTCAGGTTTAAAGAGTGTGGGTATAAAAGTGTGCAACCAACCGTAGCTGCGGGCTGCAACCCCTCAAGCTATTTCTTGGCTTTGGTCTCCAACCCTTACACTGTACTCTACTTACTGAAAGGAGCTGTCGGCTGCTTCGGATATTTGTATTTACAAGGAGGCAGCATCCGGAAATTAAACTGTACAAGAGAGAACTGGATAGGAAGGATGAGGTTCTCTGTCTCTTTTCTTGTATGGGGGTCCTCCAGGATGGTAATGCTGCTGCCTCTCAAATCCGGGGCATCGCATCTCAGCTGCCGAGAGCCGCGCTACCTCCAGCTTCTGGCCCTGGAACTCTGAGCTTCAGTCTCTAGTGTAAACATTCCACAAAAGGGCTGCTAAGGTTCAGCCTCCTCGCGCTAGGCGGAGTCATTCCCTTCCTAGACGGGCGCCATGGCCAATGGAGGCTTCTACCGGCGCCGAGATATCCAATTCGAGGGCTGGGGCGGGGCCTGGCCCGGCAGTGTGGTAGGAGGAGCCTGACTCACGGACATTTTACCCCCACATTGGTTACCTACTTTCTTGGGGCAGCGAGAGAGCCAGAGGTAGCCTTCCAATGCGTTGACTGGTGAAGGCGGGAGCCGACTTGTTGGGCCTGTGGCTGAGACAGCACAGGGCGGGATTTGTGGAGTCTTCCAATGAGACGTAAAGAGCTCTCCCGTTTTCTCCAATGGTGTTGCGGCCTGGGGGTGGGACTTAGCAGTTCGTCTCCAATAGGCGGGGTTGAGTTAGGGAAGCTCCCCGCCAATAGGGGCGTGGAGGAGGTGAGCGGCTCCCCCTTCCCTCCCCGCCGGGGGAAGGGGCGGGCAGCCGGCATGCAGAACTTAGCGATTGGCTAAATCCTTGACGGGCGGATAATGCGGCCTGTGGCGGAGCGAAGTTGAGTCTTCCCTCTACGGGGCGGGCCTGGGGAGTGGGCGGGATTTCCCGGGTAACAGAGAAGCGGCCGCGGCGGTAGAGGCGGCGGAGACGGTTTCTTCATCTTCCCCCCTCCCCTTCCCCCCTCGGAGTTTCCCTCCCTCCCTCCCTCCCTCCTTCCCAGCCTGGTCCCATGGGGTCCGGAAGCCTCACTGTCCTGACAGGGCAGCAGCAAGGCCCCTTGTTCGCATGGTGAGCATGGCAGGACACCTAGTGCCCCTACAGGGAACCGACCAAAAGACCATTTCCTGAGAAAGACTGCAGCGGGTGGGAAGCACTGCCTGTTCCCGTCACCCCAATCCTAACGTGCACCCAAGGACACACTTCCTCTGCACAGGGCCAGCAGACCAGACAAAGCGAGAGTGGCAGCTGCTGCCCTGAGCGCCTCCATAGCGGCGGGAGGCAGCACGCCATGCCAGGGCCAGCACCCAGGCACCCATCCTCACAAGCCAGGCTCTGGCTTGTGGCCCCACCAAGGAGCACAGTGCTGGCACAGAAGACCCGTTAAAAAACTGGCCGAGCAGATGATGGAGAAAAGCTAGCCAGGTTAGCTCCTGACACTAAACCCCGACATGCCAGTTGGCATGCCCCGGGCTGGTTTCTGGAAGGAGCTACAGTGTCCCAGGAGGAAAGAGCGCCGCCACACAGCAGAGAGCCCCAAAGGGCCTGTAGGAAACGGCAGGCTCTCTCCGACAGCCTGGACATGACAGCCCACTTCACTGCCCGACCTGCTCCTAGCCACCCCTTCTACCCTGCCACCTCCGCAAATGGCCTATGGAGCGGGGCAGCCCATCGTGTTGGAGCCCTGAGTGCATTCCTGCTCTGGGCAGGGGGAAGCCATATGGCACAGATGCCCTCACCCTGCAGTCTAAAAGGAGGCGAGAGGCACCTGAGCCCCCGACTCCACTCAGTTACGTGGAAAGCCCGAACTGTGCCCACAGGTCATGAACACCCCCCATGCCGGCTCACCTGGATGCTGTTCTTCTCCCCGACGCTGTGGGAATCTGCCTCTGAAGCTCTGTTATCCTGAGGGGTCTGGGAGCGAGGTGGGCTGGGAAGTGGTGAGGGAAGGAGACACACAGCACACTGACCCACCTGCCCTCGGCTGTCCCTCCACCCGACACCAGACTGGGCACACCGTCCCATCTTCGCAGCTGGGCTCAGCAGGAGCCACCCCAGCCGGCAGTCTTGAGTGGGGGACAGGTGCCAGGCCCTGTATTCTGGGACACAGCCCCCAGGAGCACCTCTGAGCACCCACTCGGCCACAACTCACTGGCTGTATGAGGCACAGCAGCTTGACAGGCCAGCCAGGGTGGCGGAGCAGAAACGCAGGGCCCCTCCACACACGAAACCCAGTCATTTCCTCCCACCAGGGCAAGGGGCCCGCTGTCCCGGAAGCTGGAGAAACCACTCCTGAACGTGGCCCGGGCTGTGGCTCTCAGGCATTCACGACAGTGCCCGCACACCTCATCAGCACAGGGGCTGCCACACCCTCACGCCTACCTGTCACAGTGAGAGCTCTTAGAGCTGCTCCGTCCAGATTCATGCTGGGCATCCAGCAGTATCTTCTCCAGGTCACCATTATAGAGAGAGACCGAGGCAGGGACACCGCTCCCGTTTGTGCTGTGGCTGAAGTGCAGCTCGACCCAAGAGCCTGGCGGCAGGGGAGAGAGAGAGCTAGGCACTCCTGCCGCTCTGGAAGCTGGTCCCAACACGGAGGCCCGCCTTCCTGGGACACGACGGCCGCGGCCCAGACCTGCACCCCAACCCTGGCACCGTCTCAGGGCCTGTGTGACGGTACCTGAAGCGGGTGTCCAGGGCCTGTGTCTGAGCCTCTCCTGGCCTTCCTGGGGCCAGGCTGCTGCCTGCTGACCTGATGGGCCAGCAGAGCCTAACAGATCAGAATGACATTTTAAACTCTTAGGGGATAAAGAGGACTTACAAATCAAATGAAGGTTTACACTCCCTCTTACCAACCTGTTTCCACATACCGGCATCATTCTGACCCAGAGGCCCCATAAAGCTGCTCTCTATTTACTTACATCAGAAACAGACAAATGTGCTGTGAATGAAACAAGTGTACTTTCTGACTGAATCAGATGAGCCGGAGCAGGTCACCCCCAGGTATCCATTTAGCCAAGTCTTTACAAGAAGTGAGCTCAGCACTTTCTTCCTGGAACTACAAACTGACATTTGTTACACACGCCAAAGTGTGATGTGTGATGGGCTTTGTGAGTTCATCCTTGTAGCTGAGCACTGTACTCGGCTGCCCCCGCACGGCTGCCCCATCATTCACCCCCTTCTCTTAGGTGTGTGGTTGCTTCCAGCTTGAGGCACCTACGATGGCTCCTATGAACCTTCCTCTCATGTTCCCTGGCGGCTGTGTGCTTGCATTCTGTCAGACGGACATGTGGGCGAGGGCTCACGGATTTAAAGGTAATGCTCATGTTCAGTGCTCCCAGAAAGGGCCTCCGCCCCCCGATGCGGCCAGACTGGCGCACTGCACACAGATGGTCTTGTCTCTTCACACCTGCTACCAGCCTTTAAATTTAGCCATTCTGTGCTGGTATCTTGTGCTGTTTATTCTGCATTTCTGTTTTCTAGTGAGGTGGAACATTTTTTCCTATGATCACTGGTCGTTTGGACAGCATCTTTTTTAATTAGCTGTTCAAAAATCCCCTCTTCTATTGAGCTGTCTACTTCCCTCCTGCCTGTTGCTCAAATTCCAGGACACAAGCCTTTCCTCACTGCAATGTGTCACACGTAACTTTCACCGTGACCTGCCATTTCACTCTTAATGTCTCCCGATGAACCTAAACTCTTGATTTTATTCCAGATTTCCAACCTTTTCCTGTGAGGTCATGAAGACTATTAGATATGTGGCTTGTATTCTACCATATTACTCTCCACACCCGAGCTGCGTGGATGCTCACGTAGACTTGGGTTTGACCCATGGGAGTGACTGAAATGGGTCAGGTTCATCCACACGGATATGCAACCACCTGTCAGAAACGAGCTTGCTGACCACACATCTGTTTCTGAGCACTCTGGTGGCACACGGAAGATGGGCACAGGAAGGAGGGTGAGGGCGGAGGGCAGAAGACAAAATCCACATACCAGAAAAGCCCCATGAAGGGGGCTTGCAGTCATTCTGATTTATCACAATGTCATCAGCCCCCTGCTTTCTCTGCTTATGCCAACACAACACTACAACCCCACGTGGTAGGGGATGGGCGCCCACTCCTCAGTCCATGCTGCCTGGAGCCCCGGCAGGCTGCCTGCTCTCCCACACACTCGGCAGGCATCTCTTCTGACAGTCCTGGCCACCCTCAACAGCTGCCTGTGGCCGAGTATGCCTTGTTAATCAGAATGCACACCCGAGGCCCAGGAGTAAACACGAACTTACAGTCCCAAGCCCCTGGCTAGCCGCTAACAAAACGATCCCAAGGTTTCAATGCACAACTGTTCTCAGTGACCTCTCAAGTTGCTTTGTGCTGCCCAGGCCCCCATGAGCACCTCCCTGAGGCACAGGAAATATCAGAGGCCAGTCTGTATCAGAGTCTAGGGCTCCCGGCACACACCCAGGCCACTCCTCCTCTGCACCAACTTCAGAGCCCACCAGCATTCCCGGGCCCTCCGTGTGAGTCTTCACCCAGGCTGGCGACCGTGCTCCCAGGGGCGCTGACCCTCCTGAGCCTGATGCATCATCACAGCACTTCTGAGAGCCCCGCCCCGGCCCTCCCTCCTCCACTGGGACTCACGGTGCCACTGAGCCGCCAGCAAGCCAGCTCTGGCCCCGCGGCATGAGACAGGGCCCAGTTCCCTTCTCCTAGGCTCCACCTGTCATTCAGACTCTGGGCCCGCCTCCATTCACTTGACTAAGCTATCCTGCCACCCCGGTCACTGTGGCATCTGGTATAAATGGAGCCTTAGGGCAGTGGGGTCTTTTTTCTGACACCTCTTTTGACATGACACGCTGGGGTAGTTCCCACACCAATAACCCGCTCAGTCAGCACTGAACAGCCATTCAACAATTCGACCTTGACACTACCTGGAGTTGGTGTCAGGTCCCACAAGACTTTCCCTACACAGATGTCAACTGCAAGTGGGATACCCAGGCTCCTGCCTGGCAGACTACAAATTCAGGGGTGCCTATACCACCCCCAGGTCAGTAACTCACTACAACAGCTCACACAACTCAACATTTCACATACATATACCGATTTATTGGAAAGGATACCAGTCAGGAGCAGCCAGCTGGAGCCACACAGGCAGCCTGGGGAATAGGCAGAGTGTTCCTGCTTCTCCCTGAGCCACCCTCCTGCTCTGCAGCCCCTCGCTGGGTATGGACACTGAGTCCCCCACCCTCTGATCAACCCCACCTCAGGCTTCTAGGCCCCACCCTGGCCACTCACTGGCCTGGGCTCAGGGGTGTTCCAAAGGGGCTCCTTACAAACAACTAGGCACTATCACTTAATTCCAAGGGCTTTAGAGCTGCGTCAGAAATCGGGGACAGAAACTAAACACATTTCTTTAAACTGACATATAAGTGACATGTCACATTAGTTTCAGGTGTGTATGTTTTTATTACAGCACAAGGGCCAACTCAAGACTCCAAGGAGACAAGCATTTGCTTTTTAAAATGGTTTCATAAAAAGCCCTAAGCATCTTTGAGAAAGAAAAAAAACCCATTCTGGGGTGTCCACAGCAAAAGCTTTGAGTCCACACAATGTCTTCTAAGGAATGATTTACTTAAGTACAGGAGTTTTATTATTAACCTGCAGCAACTGGGTAGGGAAAGCACACTTCCTGGAAAAGGAAGGAAAAGGTACCACGAATCTCTTGCGATGATTACGATCACCCCCTTTTAAGCAAGAAAGATGGAGATTAAGGTTGCTTCACAGTCTTGCAAAACTTCTCAGAGTCACAAATAACTCTGGTGACTCGGTATCCAGGCTGGCAATGCTGCTGAGGCACCCTCACACCAACTCCAAGCTCCTCTCCTTGTACTTTCCCCAGTTACTTATAATTTACACTGCTAACGAGATACAGCAAGTCCCTCTAAAATCTCTGACAAGGTGGGCAAGATGGAGTGCCCAGTGCAGCTCCTGCCCCCACTGTGAGGGACCCCAGGGAATCCCTGTCTTGCCTGTATTCCCAGAGCAAAGGCTGCTGCCCTGGGGGGGCTCGTTTGCAGCAGGCTGGCCCACCACACTCACAGTATGCTGGGGTGGAACCCTGCTTGTATTTTGAGAGAGCTACAAAGACAATGTTAAGCAGCCAGGGTTGAAAACTACTGGCCAGCGGAATGACAGGCATCAAACAGCCACTAGGACAATGGACAAAAGTCCCAACAGAGGGCCAGTGGAGGTGGCAGAGCAGCTGCTCAGCCTGGAGGAGACGCCTACCCTATTTAGGGGCTTCCTCCGTGGGAGAGGTGGGCTTTCAGAAATTGTTATTTTTAAAAGCTTCTCAGGTTGGACAGAAAGAAAAGAGACTTGAATGACAAGTGACTTTGAACATGAAGTCACCAAGGTAGGTAATTCAGGCTCCTAAAAAAAAGCCAGTCAACAGCACCGTTCCTTTGCCATGCTGGGCACAGCGTCCTGCCTGTCTCAGACTTCATCCTCTAGGCGCCAAATATCCCACGGGCCCTTCCTGGAGAGCCCCTTCCAGAGCCATTAGCACCTGCCTTTTCATTGGGCCTCTGGGCCTCGCGACGACCACCTGCGAAGTGTGAGGGCTGGGCTGGGATCCAGATGTCAAAACCCCTTAGATCTCAAGCTGTAGCAGCCTCCAGTTTTGCTCCCTTAGACAAACTGTTTCCCTTCCTACACCTTAGCCCCTGGCGGGCTGCCTGTGCCAACAGAACCTCCTGGCCTGTATCCTGACGGGCAGCAGTGAGAGGGGGGCTGCCTCGGTAAATGCAGAGCGCATACGGGGCTGGTGCTCTCAGGAGCAGCTCTGCTCTCGAGAGGGGCCCTTCTGGGAACTGAGCCTTGTGCCCAGGATACTGTGACAGTGTCCTCACAAAATTCCACCTCCTTCCCGCATTTGAGCGGTTGTAAATCTGAAGGTAGAAAAAGCATGTACAGTATCTTGTTGGCCAACAGCTCTGACCGGAATGGGCCAGAGGATAGAAAGGCAACAATCTTGCTGTTCACTCTGGGGGAAGCCACCTGATCCCAGGAGAGCAGCACAGGGGAAAATGTTTGTTGATGGCTGTGGGTTTGGCTCACCAAGGCTTTCTCAGTCCCCGGTTCTGAGGTAAACAAGAGGTAATCAAATCGGACAGCAGACAGGGCATGTGCTGCCCAGCCAGGAGTCCGTGCCCGGCTTCGCATTCCTCAGGGCAGCTGTGCGGCCCCACGTGATTCAAGCGACTCCTCCCACTGCCCCGCTGGGCAGTGAGCAAGTGCCCCACAGCACGTACACTCAGGGGAAGGGCCCAAATGGTCCTTAGCGTGAGTTTCCACTCAGTGTGTAACATCTTTTTATAGAATAAGCAAAATAGAAAAACAAGTCTTTAAATTCATGAGCTGGTCACTTCGCGTGGTCGGTGACTCGGCAGAGTCAGTTTGTCTGAGCCTCGGCAGGACTCAAGAGCCCGAGCAGGGACTAAACCTGAGCCGCGGGTGGGCGGCACGGCGCTGGGGACCCAGCAGCCCGACAGTCAGGAGAGGGAGATCTACGGCGGCTCACGGGACCCCCCTCAAGATCTCTGAGAAGGTTCACTTCTTAATTTTTCAAAGGGTCCGGGTTGGACTTTAAGGAGAAATTACAGGATTTTAAAAATGTGGTTGTAGTTTTTTAATGTTATATGATACACTGGACTACATCTTGCCTACTAAAATCTTGTTTTAAGGAATAAGAAAAATAATTGGCATCTCACTAGATTTATCTGAATAATAAGAATTTAAAAAATCTTAATGAAACTCAAAAACCCACCCTCAAATGTTTAGAGGGTCCTGTCCAAAGCTTATTTACATGCTCATTTTAATGAACTCTTGCTTCAGAAAATACAAAGCTCAAGGGCCACCTGGGTCCTCTTCCAACTCCCGG